>JAJOOR010017650.1:0-28674 GCA_036250505.1 Solanum acaule
ACCGGGGGCTGGTTTGAGGGTAGGCAGAAAATAAATTGATATTTTCAACAAAACAAAATTGTAATTTGAACTTGGATACCAAACACACCCCTAATCTTCTTATTTTCTTTTTCCCAAAACCACAACCAACATGCTTGAAAATGGACAACATTTCAGGATGGTCCTCTACTACCCCACCATCATCTGAATTTCGTGCAACTTTCCTTTGTCTTTGTCGAAATATGTGACTCAAAGTAGTGCGCACAAAGTGTTGATGATTCTTTAACCAAACATGCATTGCGTATACAACCTTAAAATCTATTCTTATTTTTGATATCATACTTCACCCCATGGAGTCTCCTTCAAACATTAAAGTAAGTATGTCACTATGGTATCACTAGTTTATTTATATATCTTATAATATATAATTAACGTAAGTTACCTTTCACATGGATACATCCATCGTTCATGAACTGGGCCTGCTAAACATGCTTCATAAACTAAATGGATGGGAAGATGTTCCATAGAATCCTAGAAACTTGGAGGGAAAATGTGTTCAAGCTTAATCAAGATGAGAGGAATACTTCTTTCTAATTGTCTCATGTGTTCCTCAGTTATTGCAGTAGAGGTGAGATCTTTAAAAAAAGACTCAATTCTGTCGATGGTTTCCACACATTTCGTGGAAGCAAATCTCGAAATGCAATAGGTATTAGTCATTGCATAAATACATGACAATCATGACTCTTCATACCAAAGAGTTTAACCTTGTTCATGTCAACACATCTTCCCATGTTAGACACATAACCATCAGGAAATCTCAACTCTTACAACCACTTAATAAGCACTTTTTTAGCATTATCATCTAACATGTAACAAGCTTTTGGGTACTTTTTAGTAGGTTCATCCTGATGTAACTCTAGACGATTGTGAAGTACTTTTAAATCTTCTCTAGATTTGGCATTGTCCTTTGTTTTTCCCTTGACATTCATGATGGTGTTAAAAATGTTATCAAAAACATTTTTTCTATGTGCATCACATAAAGGTCATGTCTAATAAGATTTATTTTTCGGCAAGTCCCAAAATATACTTATTTTCTTCCAACCACATAAGCTATTCTTTGAGGTTTTTGCATTCACCTTGTCAGAACCAAGTTTTGTCACTTTCATGAGTCCCAAATCCTCAATCTCCTTAAGTATTTGTAAACCTGATTGTTCAATAGATGCAACCCTAGGTACTATTTGACCTTTCTTCAACCACTTTTTGTTTTTTCGCCATGGATGATATGATGGTAAGAACTTTCTATGATTGTCAAACCATGAGACGTTTCTACTATTGGCTGGTGAAAAAACATTTGAATCTTTCATGCAATAAGGGCAAGCTAATTTTCCTAATGTACTCCAACCCGACAACATTGAGTACACTGGAAAATCACTTATTGTCCACATCAATGCAACTTTCATTTGAAAATTATTTTTACTTGAAACATCATATGTTTGGAATACCACCTCCCATAATTCTTTCAACTCGTCAATGAGGGGTTGCAAAAAGACATCAATTTTCTATTTTGGATTTTTTGGACCAGGTATAACCACAGATAAAAACATGTATTCATCTTTCATGCACATCCAAGGTGGTAAATTATATGGTGTAACTATCACAAGCCAAGAGGAATATTGTTGTCCTGATTGACCAAACGGTTGAAACCCATCAGTAGACAAACCCAATCTAACATTTCTAACTTCAGATGCAAAATATGGATACACCAGATCAAAATGCTTCCAAGCAGGAAAGTTTGAGGGATGACGCATGACACCATCTCTTTCATGCTCAGAATGCCATCTCATATGTTTTGTTGTCGCATTAGATGAATATAACCTATGTAGACATAGATTTAAAGGAAAATAATATGTCTTCTTATAAGAAATATTAGTTTTCTTCTTGAAACATTGATGTTTTGATCTCTTAAATCGAGGATGAGAGCAAAACTTGCAATTGATGAGTTCATTGTCCTCATGCCAATAAATCATATATCCATTTTTGCAACAATCAATTTTCTCAACTGACAACTGGAAAGCCTAATCCTTGCATTAGCTTTTTAGTACCATAGAAGCTATCGATCACTTTGTTATCTCTTGGCATCAATTCTAATACAAATTGACATAACTCATCATACAAACTTTTAGAAAAATGATGTTCTATCTTAAGATTCAACAAACGAGCAACAACACACTATTGTGTATGTCCATGTGGATTTCCCGTCCAAATCTCTTGTTCTGATGCCTTGAGCATATCATAAATATGTTGTGTTGTTGGATTTGGATCCTCTTCCACATTACCATTATAAGAAGGTCAAACAACATCAAAAATCATTGACCGAAATGCATTATGGGATTGAGGACTCACGGTTTCACCAGAAGCTTCTTCTTGATGATCATTAAGCACACTTGGATTTGAAATATAACTTTCTCCATGGTGATACCAACGATAATAATCTGGTACAAAGCCATAAGTTCCTAGATGTGTCATAAGTGTAAACTCATCCAAAATATATTTATTTCGACACTTACGATGATTACAAGGACATCATAACTTCTCACCATCCATGTGTATGTCTTTTAGCAAATGCAACGATGTTCTCAGCTCCATCAATAAACTTTGAATTTATGAATCCATCTTCCAATATTCTAGCATACATCCACTCACAATCAGAGTTACTCATATTATGTGCTCTGACACAATAATAAATGTGTTAAAACTTACGTGATGACTAGTAATTTTTATATGATACTAGAATCTAGAGGTAGCAAAATCTAATGAATTCAAATTCATAAACAATCAATTAATAACCAAAAGTTATAGTAGTTAGTGTTATACAATATAAATTTGCAATAGAAATAGTGTACTATTTTATTTTCAATAATACTACATGTCAATTTCAGCATGTAAAAACAAATATGCCAAAGATGTATTCAATTTATAAGCTTCATTCTACTCGTACGACACTAAATTTTTTTAGTGATTTAATTACTAAGAAGAAGAAACTAACCTTTAGCAGATGAGATAATTTGTTTTGTATCTAGCTTGGGCACATAAAATAAATGCTTTAAGATGTAAATTATCCTCTCACCTAACTTAAGCAATGATAGAAACACCAATGAAGAAATCTTCCGAAAACTATTAGACATACATGAACTACCTGAAAATTTTTATAGAACAAAAGAGAAAGAGATGAGAAGTGATGTAAAAGAGATTATTTTCTAACAAATTAAAAGCACAAGTTGATGAAGATTTATTTTTCTCTTTAGAATATATATACTTACGTTGTTCTTTAAAAACAAGCAAATAAATAGGTGTTTAGTCATTACAGAATGACATTTGAAAACAAAAAATAATATTCATGAAGTTGAAAGATTGTATTGAAAAGTGAAATAGTGTTTGAACATGCATTTGACTTGAAAAAAAGAAGTTAGAAGTTTTGTAAGTGAGTGAAAATTCAGTTTTTCAAATTTGAAACATTCACCTTCAAAAACCAACCAAAAATCGTTCTAATCTATAACCAAAAAATATTTTTTGAAAAAAAAAAAATTGTTACCTAACAGGGCCTAATAAATGCAATTCATCAAAATTGAAGGCCAACCATACATATGAACCATAGACCAGCAATGACAAATCCAAATTTGGTTACTGTCCAAGAACAACATAAAAAATATAAAAAAAAAATGGAAGAACAGCAACACTAAGAGAAGATACCACTCATCCAAAAAGTTGGGAATTTTAGCACATCAATGACAAAATCTAATGGAAACATGCCTCCACTAAAGCTTGTTGTATGTGGAAGTTTTATCCAATATACATTAGAAGAGCAAAAACTTACAGTCACCCATATGAATACAACACATGTTGGAATATATACTATTAACCATGTGTTTATATATAGTATTTATTATAGAATAATTATGTATACATTTTTAATAGATCGTATATTCGTTTATGGTGTCTGTTTACTTATATAGTAGATGATTTAGTGTATAGAGTTTAAGCTTATACACAGAGGATTAAATCATCGATTATAAAGTTGTTTGTTGGGAAAAGGCATAAATTGCCCCCTAAACTTGTACCCAAAAGTCATTTACACACTTTAACTAATGGGGCGACCTATTACACACCTTAAGTACACAAAAGTTTATTTATTTCCCCCTTCCGTCACCCAACCCATGACATTATGCATAGAGTGAGAGCCACTTGCCTCCTAGTGAAGCCACGTAGTAAAAGACCCCAACCCGATTCATTTGACCCAAACCCGTTTCTTTTCACCCAAATCCATTTTATTTTACCCTAGTCCATTTATTTCACCCACCCGTTTCATTTCTCTAAAAACAAAAACCTAATCGAAAATTTCGTCCGTAAATCCTAATTTCAACTAAAGATTTCTTCGATTCTGTAGTGTTTTTGAAGCATCCTCATAGTTTTAATCATCTAATCATGTTTTCACTGTCATATTTGAAGAACATTGGTGTATACAATCGAGGCGTTCAACGTTTGGTGGAAGCAAATTGGTGGTTACTAGGGTTTGGTAGTTACAATCGAGGTGTTCATCGTTCATAGTGTGTTGTCATCTCCATATCTGAAAATTCAGTCAGATATCTCTAGGGTTACTTCATAGTTCATACTTTTTAGCTTAGGGTTGTTTCGTCTTTAATTTTTTTTCAAGTTTACTGTATGTCGTCTTTCATTCACATGATTCCCCTTTATTGTTGTATGTGTTTTGTCGTTGTTGTTGAGGGTCAACTGTTAACATTATTTTCAGGTTAAAATGACTTTTGAATTGATTACTTTGATATTTTACCACAGTGGTGTTATGAAGATTGGAAAAAAGGGATACAAGGGGAAACCATGATTATATCATGGTGGAGGAGTTTATGAGTTTTTAGATGTTGATATAGATAGGTTGTCTTATTTTGAATTGAGGGATTGTCTGAAAGAATTTGGGTATGAGCCTGGACAATGTGTGTTGTATGTGAAATTTCCTAGAAGTACTACTATGTTAGAAATTAATCTAACTATGATACTACTTTAATTGATGAGTGTTTGAGTCATGAAGATATTTTGGACTGTTTTGTGTGTCACTTTGTTGCTGATCCAATTTTGGTCCTACTTGCATTGGAATATGGGGAAAGTGGAGTAGTTAAGGGAGCATCTCAAAACAATGGGCCTAATGCATCTTTTGATGCTGAATTAGAACCAACACATGAGGCCCAAGAAAATGCCTCACACCCTGCTTCAAACCCTATCCCCGCCCCTACCAATTCAAATACATCTTCTCCTATACACTCTTTCACTGCTCCAAATACTCCTTCTCTTACTCATCAAACTCCAACCCCTATCCATCCTTCTACTAATCAAACTCTTGACCCTGTCCATTCTTCCTCTGATCCAATTCCTGACCCTGTCCATCCTTCTAATGAACAAGATTCAGATAGAGAATCATTGAATGGGGGATTTAATCGGAGTGATGTAGATGATGAGCTAAGAAGTTTTAGGAAGGAAAGGAGTAAAATAAAGAGAAGGACAAGTGGAGAAAGAGCTCCATTGCCTAATCATGTCAAGTTAGAAACAAAAAAAAGGGCTAGATGATGGGTATGATGAATCTATAGGTGGTAATAGAAACAACTTAGAAGGCAAGCTAGCTGGTGATGAGCCTTACTATCCCTCAAATGAAGCTGCCAGTTTTGAAACAGATCCAGATGCTTTTAGTGATGATGAAGGAGAGGGTCAACAAAGAGAGAGAGTTAAACCAAGAAGGAGAAATAAGGTGAATAGAGTTGTATTTGATGCATCTTCTCAGAAAATAGTGTGGGAATTGGGTCTTGTATTTGAAAGTATTAATGAGTTTAGATCTGCAGTTACCAAATATGTTGTTGCTTAACATGTTGCAATTGAAATGTACATTAATGAACCAACAAGGGTGAGGGTTAGGTGTACAATTGATTGTCATTGGGTTTTATTTACTAGCTTTGATTCTAGGACAAATAATTTTGTTGTAAAGACATACAATCCAGTTCACATATGTGATCCTACTAATAGGAACAAGCTTTGTAATTGCAAGTTCTTATCTAGTCACTACAGTGAAAGGATAAAGGAACAACCTGACATTAGAATTTTTGAGTTTCAAGGGCTTATTAAAAAAGAATTGGATTTATATGTTGGAAGAACAGTGTGTAGGAGAGTAAGAAACAAAGTATTACAGGAGCTAATGGATGACTATGTTCTTGAGTTTGGGAGGATTTTGGACTACAAAGATGAGTTGCTAAGAACTAATCCAGGTAGTACATGTGTAGTAAATCTTTATGAGGAAACATTAGAAAAGGGTAGAAAAATGTTTCAAGGCTTCTACATATGTTTTGATGCAATGAAGAAGTCCTTATTGGCTGGTTGTAGGAAGTGCATTGGTTTGGATGGTTGTTTCCTAAAGGGAGTATCTAAAGGTCAATTATTGGTTGTTGTTTGTAAAGATGGGAACAATCAAATGTTGCCACTGGCTTGGGCAGTAGTTGAAGTTGAAAATAAGTTTACTTGGGCTTGGTTTGCCAATCTTCTAAAGGAAGATCTTCAGTTGGGAGATGATACAGACCTCACAATCATATCAGATATGTAAAAGGTTAGAATATTTATTGGTTTTTTTTATTTATTTCATGTCTTGAATTTATTTATGAATGTCTTAGTTTCTTACTTTCATGTCTTGGATTTTCTTATAGTGTCTTGAAATTGCCATAATTGATCATTTGCCAAATGATGAGCATAGAATGTGTGCTAGACACATCCTTACTAACTGGTCAAAGAGATGGAGAGGTATTGAGAGAAAGAAATGTTTCTGGAGGTGTGCAAGGTGTACTTTTGAGGTTGAGTTAAAGGATAACATTAGTTATATGAAAAGAATGGGCCATAAGATAGTTGATAACTTGTTGTATTATAATCGTGAAAGATGGAGCAAGGTTTACTTCAATTTTACCTCAAAATGTGATGTTGTAGACAACAACATGGGTGAATGTTTCAATGCATGGATATTATCAGCAAGGCATCAGACTATAATTACAATGCTTGAAGAAATTAGGGTGAAAATGATGAAAATAATAGGGCAGATGAGAGAGTTTTGCAATACTTGGATCTGTCACATTTCTCCAATGGCAATGAAGGTTCTATAAGGTAACACAACTAAGTCTATGAAATGCAGCATTGAATGGAATTCAGATACAGGGTATGAGGTATTTCATGGACCATACATACATGTTGTAGATGTTCAAAGGAAAACATGTAGTTGTAGAGCATGGATGTTGAAAGGCATACCATGTCCTCATGTAATAGCTTCTCTTCACCATAGAAAATTTGACCCAATCAACTATATTTCTCATTGGTATAACAGAGAAACATACATGAAGACATGCAACTACTTCATTCAGCCAGTTATGAATCTGAAAATGTGGTCAGAATCATAAAAAATATCTGTGATACCACCTAATGTTAGGAAGATGTCAGGAAGGCCTGGCAAGAAAAGGAAGAAAGAGCAAGGTGAAACTAGCAAAACAGAAAAATTATCCAGAAGAGGGATTGAGATAAAAGAAAGTGCCCTCTTGGTGCACCTCTTCTGGCACAAGCTTTACTGCTGGAACAATTTCAACACCTACTGCTGGACCAAGTTCAAGACCTTCTTCTGGACCAAGTTCTAGCCCAAGAGCAACAGTTGCTGCTGCACCAACATCAACACAAATTGTTGGTCCAAGAGAAACACATGTTGTTGCACCAACATCAACACAAATTGCTGGCCCAAGAGAAACACCTAATCCTATTAAAACCAAGAAATATAGACCTGCTCCAGTTGGAAGAGGAAGGGGTAGACCAAAGGGTTCAACAGAAAAAGTGATATAGTTTCCTTTACTTCATGTATAAGTTTTAAATAAGTTGCTTTACTGAATATTTTGTTTTTTTTAGGGTAGTGTTGCTAGCAGAACAAGAATGGTTGGAATGGGTGTACTACACACACAAAGTGGTGCTACTATTATTAGTGTAAGTTCCCTATTTCTATACATAAATATCATTTATTATTTTTTTCTTTAATCACAAATTAAGATTATTTATATTCATTTGAACAGCCTGGAATGCCTAGTGAAAGATTTAGAAATGTGAAGTCTTCAGCATTTGTCACTGGAGATATTGGGCATAAACCAACATGTGGTGTGAAATGGAAGGGAAAACAATCTATGAACTCAAGCCAACTTGAAGAGAAGAGGGGAAGAAAACAAATTGAGACTAGGTCTAAGGCAGCACATTTGGGGCAAGAGAGCTCTAATGCTCACAACATCTAATGCAATCTAACTTGTTTTGGTAGATTTTTATTGGTAATGCAATGTAGACATTATGTTTTCTTGGTTGATAGACAATGCAATACAATGAACTTTATCCCTATTTAGGTCCCTTATATTTAAGACAATGAATTGGCAGTTGTGACTGCATTTTAATTTTTGGTGTTTGATTATGTAACTGCTTCGAGAGCTATTAACTTCTATTTTGATTAATGATTATGCAGTTGTGACTATCTGTTTATGTAACAATATTGCTTCTCTTTTTGTTGATGGTTAATGATTATGTGTTTATGGAGGGAAATTAGTGACTACTTTAGCTGTGGCTACAAAAACGTATAGTATAGACAGTTGAGTAGATAGTTGTAGACACTAAATGTATAGTTTATGCCCAAATACAAAACCAAATACTTGACAACATAAATGAGACAAATTAAGATAAGGAAAGCCTTGCAAATTCTTCATTACACAAATGAACCTTCATTACACAAATGCAACTTCATTACACAAACAAATTAAACCAATATCTTTTCATTCCACAAAAGCCTTGCAAGTTCAATACAATATTGTAATTTTTTTATACAAGAAGAGATCATGGCAATTACCTTGAATCTCCTTCTCCTTTCAGAAACAATACTCGTTGAAATACTAAACTTACACATAAAATACAAACACACAACATAGCAATCCAAAGTTGTTTCTCCCTTTTCTTGGACTTCGCCAATTTGTTTTTCCGTTTCTTTTCAATTGATTTCATCTTCTTCAAATCATCATCAAAATTGTTCATTTTTGAATCTATCTTGTTCATATCTATTTTGCTTTCCATAGATTTGGTCGACTTAGTAGGCTTGTTGATTTTCTTATCTGAAGTTTCAACTTTTTGAGAAGATTCAACACTATGTTCAAGCTCAGCAATTCTTCCCAACAACTTGGGAATCACAAATTTGGATCTTGGATCAATATAATCATCCTTCCAAAGCCAAAAATCGCATGATCTAGCATTCTTAAAAGAAAAAATGAATCATTCTATGGCTCTTGAAACAACAAAATGAATCATTCAACTCTTAAAAAAATTTAACTTACCCCACAGTAAGGACAACCCCAATATCTTCTACCAGGATTTCTTGTGGTCTAAGAGGTCAGCAAAGGCAAAACAAATCCATGTTTGCATCTCACCTCTTCCAATCCATGATCTTCCTCTTTCATACAAAGCCTAGTCAAGCTTATTCGAGCCATTGTAGCACCTTAATAAGAATTACAGCAAATCAAACAACTAAAAATTCAAAAAAATTACGAAATATATAGAAACAAATCTAAATGAAAAAGAGAGGAATGAATCAACACGGAAAATATATGAATGAATAATAATGAAAAAGAGTTACCGTTGATTCAAAAGAAGGAATTTTGAACTATGTTTGAATTTAGGGTTCTTGATTTCGATATTTGGGTGAAAATTTAGGGTTCTTGTTCATTAGGGTCAGGTGGGTGGGTTATAAGAAGAGAATGGGAATATAACCGTTGGGTTGAGCTTTTTTAATTAAATAAATAAATAAAAATGAATTTATTAGTGTGTTGATGAGCTTAACAATATGGAGCGAAACGCGCCCTGGGTTGGGTGACAGAAGGGGGAAATAAATACACCTTTATGTACTTAAGGTGTCTAATAGGTCACCCCATTAGTTAAAGTGTGTAAATGACTTTTAGGTACAAGTTTAGGGGGAAATTTATACCTTTTCCCTTTTTTGTTCACAATCTAAGATGGGAATTGGACATGCCATCGGTACGATTGTAGCACAAGATTATATGTAGTTTATCTTGATTATGGGAATGGTATAGTTCCAACTTCTTGTGCTAGTGCATTTTGTATATATTGAACGGGACCGAGTAGAGATAGTTGCTTTAGACTGTCTGACTAACAAAAGCATATTCTCTAAACTATTAAATGTACTTATATTCTTAATCTTGATATAACTATTATGATCCGTGTATGTTAATTATCGTTTTGATTTATTAAAAGGTGAGATTCTAAGATTTGTCAATATACCGGTAGATTGGATGATGATAACATATATATTAGTGAAATAATAAGTTAGTTGACGGAATCCATTTTTCGATATAGAGATTGATGATATGCCTTTTTGAGATGCTTAAAAGTTTTCATTGTGTCAAACCTTGCAGGTGGATTTATGAATCCGGCGCATGAAATAAATTAAGCAGTGCTCTAAAGGAAATTGATCATTGAATTAAGTTCTTCAGTAAGTTAATTTATTGATTATTATTTGTAATCTTAACATGGGGAATTACATATGTATTTAATGGGGAATTTCGAAATATAAAAAGAGGAGTGCAATCACGAATTTCTAGTAGAATGATTTTTAATTTATTATGGTTAGAATAATTCAAATTAATTATTTAGAATTATTTCCATAATAGGAAACCTCGGTAATTAATTTTGCGGTCCCTACCGTGCCCATATTTAACTAAAACTCAGAATCTATTCTGAAGGGAAAAGGGAGAAGTATGTGCCTTTCTCTATTCTAAGGAAAGGGAGAAGTATGTGTCTTTCTCTATTCTAAGGCAAGGGAGAAGTATATCACTTTTTTTATTCTAAGGAAAGGGAGAAGGACATGACCTTTTCTATTCTAAGGAAAGGGAGATGTACATGTCAAAGACATGGTATTCCTTCTACATGGACTAGGAAGAAATATCTATAAATAGAGATTCTTCTAACCCTTGAAAAAAAAAGATAAGTTTTCTATACGATACTTGCCCACCCAAGTATTGAGAGTTCGGAAGTGAACTTGGGATCACTGTAGAAGACCTCAGAACTATCGTCCAGTTTGTGGACTAGCTTGTGGATTCACTTGAAGGTTCTAGCTGGTCGACAAGCTTGTTGATTCACTTGAAGGTATCTACTCACGTTTATGTGGTCTAACATGATTGTACTTGTTCTAGAATAAACTATGTGTTGTCTATTATTCATGTAAGTTGTATGATTATGTTATGCTTCCCCTGTGCATATAGTTTTCCAACAATTGGTATCAGAATCATCCTTATATCTTTATAGATAACTAAAGTATATATCATGAGAATTTTTTTCGCAAGAAATGTGAAAAGTTTATGAAGTGTTAGTGGTAATTTTGGTTTTGAAATAACTTTACAAATTCATAAAATTCACGAGTTTTGATTGGTTTATTGTTGAAAATAAATACAAAAAGGAAACGGTGGAGGTGACTTATTTTTCTTAATTTGTTTTTTGTGAAAAGAAAATCAAGTGTCCAATTTCTTGTTCATGTAAGATGTGGCAGTGAGAAAACAAAATTTCCAACTCCTTGATTCTTGAAATAATGTTGGATTTCCACTATTATAAAATAAAAAATAGTAAAACAAAACAAAAGTGAGAAATGTTTATCATTACCTGGTAGTAAGCAATTGACGTGCCTGGTGGAAAAGTATAAACTTTCTTGTGGCATACAAGTTTTATTGATATTGTCAATCTTTTGTCTTGTTAGCTATAATTTTTTGTGGTCCATTGAAATTATTAGTTTTTCTAATTGCCTAGTATGATGCACCAGTTAGAGCTAATTGGAATTGTCCTGATTTTATTCTACAAATTTTTTAACTATATGAGCATATTATTTCTTCTTTTCATGTAAATATATTAACACATATAGATATTAAGAATTTTATAATTAATAAGTGGTTACCATTAAACGGTTTATTTATTGGGAATTATTCGTAATTCTTAATTTTTTATATATGTGAGATTATAATATATGAATTGAGAATTATGATTAAAAAATAAGATTTACAAAAGTGATCTATTTATCTGAGTCATTAGAATATACTCAATGTATCATATATAAATTGTCGTGCCACTACCAGAAAAGTGTGAATTACATTGGGATTTTCCTGCGGATTAGTATGAAAATTTGCAGGAATTACATTGGTCAGGCTAAGGCATTAGGAAAAAGGGCCAAGAATTCAGGCAACTTTCAAGGTTCTTATTCCAGAGGTTTAGGGAGGCCAACGGTTGCAGCCAAGCCAATTCAGTTTGTTATGCCTGCCTCTATAGGTAATTACTCGGGACTTTACCTCATAATTTAATTCAGGATAGCCAAGGAGTCGCACCTTCAGCAGGTAGCAGACCATCTTTTGATCGTACATGCTACAACTGTGGTGAACCTGGGCATATAAGGAGAGATTGTCCCTACCCACGTGTGTTAGATTCCGCACAGCAGTAGTCTAGAGCAGTGGTACCCGCGGGAAATGGTAATAATGGTCGAGGGCGTCCACAAGGTGGGCGAGGAGGTAATCAGTGAGGTCGTGGAGGCAGAGGAAATGGTAATGCAAGTAGGGGTAACATGCAACCAGGCAGAGAAGCGGCTCGTCAAGATGATAGGGCTCAGTGTTATGCCTTTCCGGGCAAGAATGAAGCAGAGGCGTTGGACGCAGTGATCACAAGTACTATTCTTTTCTGTGATCGGATGGCTAATGTATTATTTGATCCGGGTTCTACTTATTCATATGTATCCATGAGATTTGCCTCAAAGTTCGATATGATTTGTAATATACTTGATGCCCCTATCCATGATTCTACCCCAGTTGGGGAGTCAGTCATAGTTACCCATGTCTATCATACTTGTCCTATTTTGTTTATGGGTTTTCAGACTTGGGCTGATTTGTAATTTTGGATATGACTGATTTTGATATAATCTTAAGCATGACTTGGTTGTCCCCCTATTATGCTATGCTTAATTGTAATGCTAAGTTTGTAATTCTAGAAATTCTGGGAAGGGAAAAATTAGAGTGGGAAGGGGTGTACAAGCCTAAGTGAACTAAGATCATATCCTCCATTCGGGCTAAGAAATCGATAGGGCGAGGTTGTTTGGCTTATTTGGCTCATATTAGGGATGTTGAGATTGAGGCTTCATACATTGGGTCTATTCCTGTGGTGTCAGAATTTAGAGAAGTGTTTCCTAATGAGTTGTTTGGTATGCCTCCAGATAGAGATATAGATTTTTGTATTGATTTAGAGCCTGGTACTCGTCCCATTTCCATCCCCCCATATCGCATGGCTCTGGCGGAACTAAGAGTGCTTAAGGCTCAAATCCAAGAGCTTCTTGACAAGGGATTTATTCGTCCTAGTGCTTCCCCATGGGGTGCTCCAGTTTTTTTCTTTAAGAAAGAGGATGGTAGTATGAGAATGTGTATAGATTACCGGCAATTAAATAGGGTCACTATTCGAAACAAGTATCCTTTGCCTTGAATAGATGATTTTTTTTTACCAATTGCAAGGTGCATCAATTTTCTTTAAGATTGATCTAAGGCCTGGCTACCATCAGTTGAAAATTAGGCCTAAGGATGTGCCCAAGACGGCGTTTAGGACTCGCTATGGGCACTATGAGTTTTTGGTTTGACCAATGCGCCCACAACTTTTATGAGTTTAATGAATTGGGTGTTCAAGCCATTTCTTGATTCTTTCGTTATAGTCTTTATTGATGATATTTTGGTCTATTCGAAAAGTGAGGAAGAGCATGTCGACCATCTTCGCATTGTTTTAGGTGTTCTTGGGAAACAAAGGTTGTATGCTAAATTTTCTAAGTGTTAATTTTGGTTGACTTCGGTTGCATTTTTGGGACATGTAGTTTCAAAAGAAGGAGTAATGGTAGATCCTCAAAAGATTGAGGCGGTTAAGAATTAAGTTTGGCCTAGCTCTGTGACGGAAGTTAGGAGTTTTGTTGGGCTCTCTAGCTATTATCATCAATTTGTGAAGAACTTTGCTTCTATTGCCACTCACTTGACTAATTTGACCAAAAAGGCGATACCATTTGGATGGACTGAAAAATGTAAAGAGAGCTTCCAAAAGCCCAAGACTCTCTTGACCATCACACCTATTCTAGCATTACCGGTTGAAGGTAAAGATTTTATTATTTATTGTGATGCTTCACATTCTTGTTTGGGTGCTGGGTTGATGCAGGATAAGAATCTTAAAGCTTATGCCTCGCGTCAATTGAAGGTGCATGAGAGGAATTATCCAACACGTGGTTTAGAGTTGGCAGCAGTTGTATTTTCTTTTAAGATCTAGTGGCATTACCTTTATGGTGTTAAGTGTGAGGTATTTACTGATCATCGCAGTTTGCAGCATATGTTTACTCAAAAGGATCTGAATTTGAGATGGCGAAGGTGGATGGAGTTACTTAAGGATTATGATGTCACCATTCAATACCATCCGGGTAAGGCTAATGTTGTGGCAGACTCTTTGAGTCGAAAAGTGGTGAGTATGGGTAGTTTACCTTGCTTGAGTGTAACCAAGCGACCTTTGGCTAAGGAAATTCAGACCTTTGAGTCTAAATTCATGCAATTAGGCATCTCGGAAAGAGCTGGGGTGCTAGATAGTATTGAAGTGAGGACCACATTCATTGAGGAGATCAAGGCCAAACAATTTGAAGATGAAAATTTGGAGGAGCTTATAAAGAAGACTGTGATTGGTAAGGAACAAGAGACCAATCTTGATGTGGAAGGTGTGCTCACTTTTAAGGGAAGAATCTGTGTTCCTAGAGTAGATGACTTGATTGAGAAATTGTTGGCACAGTCTCATGGTTTGCGATATTCTATTCATCCGGGTGTGACAAAGATGTATCAAGATTTGAAGCGAATTTATTGGTGGCCGGGCATGAAGAAGGATATAGCGGAGTTTGTGGCTAAGTGTCAAAATTGTCAACAAGTGAAGTATGAACACCAAAGGCCTGCAAGTTTGCTTCAAAGAATGCCAATTCCGGAAAGAATAGCCATGGATTTTGTGGTTGGTCTTTCCAAGACTTTGGGGAAGTTTGATTCTATTTGGGTATTGGTTGATAGATTGACCAAGTCAGCCCATTTTATTCCGGTAAGAATATATTATAATGCTGAACAATTAGCTAATGTTTATGTGAAAGAGATAGTGAGGTTGCATGGGGTGCCCCTCTCTATCAACTCAGACCGTGGTACCTAATTCACATCCAAGTTTTGGAGGAAATTACATGATGAATTGGGCACACAACTCACTTTTAGTACAACCTTCCATCCACAGACAGACGAACAGTTAGAGAGGACTATTCAAGTATTAGAAGACATGTTGAGGGCATGTGTGATTGATTTTGGAGGGCATTAGGATAAGTTCCTACCTTTGTGTGAATTCTCCTATAATAATAGTTATCACTCCAGCATAGATATGGCACCATTTGAGGCACTCTATGGGAGGGGATGTAGATCAACCGTAGGATGGTTCGAGGCTGGGAATGTGAAACCTTTGAGGGTTGATTTAGTGAAGGATTCCCAAGATAAGGTGAGGAGTATTCAATCTAAACTTTTAGCAGCCCAGAGTAGACAGAAGAAGTATGCGGATCATAAGGTAAGAGGCATGGCATTTCAAACCGGTGATAATGTTCTTCTTAAGGTATCACCCATGAAAGGGGTGATGAGATTTGGCAAGAGGGGCAAACTAAGTCCGCAATACATTGGTCCCTTTGAGGTTCTCGAGTGTGTAGGACCGGTAGCGTATAGATTGGCTTTACCTTCTAATCTATTAGGAGTTCATCCGGTATTTCATGTGTCCATGTTGAAGAGAAATCATGGCGACGGAGATTACATCATTAAGTGGGACTCAATTGTGTAAGACAAAGAAATCCAATATGAGGAGGAACCAATTGAAATTCTTGATCGTGATGTGCACAAGTTAAAGACCAAGGAGATTAAATTTGTGAAGGTTCAATGGAAGCATCGTCCAGTTAAGGACGCTACTTGGGAGACCAAGAGGGACATGTGAGACAAGTATCCCCAAGTGTTTGTCAATTCAAGTACTACTTTGTTCTTTCCTTAGCCTATTTTTCCTAAGTTTGGTCACTCGGAGACGAGTGATGGATAAATTGGTACTATTGTAACGACCTATTTCCGTCATTATAGAAATGCCAATGAGGGAAAACTTGGGACCGGAAAACTTTTTTGTAGTATTTAGATTTTCCCAACCTAGTCCAAATTTGGAGGAAATCGGAGTCTTTAAGGTATAGGGAAATATGGTAACAATCGAGTGAGTTAATTTTGATTTTTATTACATGAGTAGTTAGATAACGCGATAAGGAATCCGTACGACTTTACGAAATTGAATTCGGGCAAATAGAACTCCCAAAATCGATCTTAGCGTGAAGGGTATTTTCTGAACGTCGTTGTTTAGAGGTGTATTGAGAAATGGGGGTCTTGGATTTACTAAAATAGCTCACTGGTTCGTGCAAGCCGCCTTGGCGAGGGTTTTTGCCTCTCTGGCGGGCCGCTGTAGTGGGGTGAGAGCCGCTGTGGAGGGTTCAATGCAACCTAAGGTCATAAATAAACCCCTAAACAACCTCATTCTACACTTTTTGATTTTTAGAGCTAAGGAACGAACCCCAGGCGACTCTTGACAGTTTTCCACCATTTTTTAGGCTAAAGGAAAGCTTTTGACTCCTCGAATCCATTTTTTTATCCGTAGAATGTAATCTAATGGATAAATATCTATAAGGGAGTGTTTTGATCTAGAATTTATGGTGGAAACAGCCCTAATTGGGATAATTGGGATCATAGGTATGATCTAGGGTTGTTAGAATTGTTAGTAATCTGGGTAATTAGTGATTATTTATTAACTCCCATATTATATTGATTGTTTGTACATCAAGAACAAGCAGAACAAATTTGAAAAGGGAATGATCAAGTTTCTTAGGGTTTCAAGCTTGTTTTGAGCTAGGTGATAGTTGTGATTGAGGCCGAGAAG
This sequence comes from Solanum acaule, assembly GCA_036250505.1. Lineage (NCBI taxonomy): Eukaryota > Viridiplantae > Streptophyta > Magnoliopsida > Solanales > Solanaceae > Solanum > Solanum acaule. The sequence goes on from JAJOOR010017650.1 coordinate 17,116, forward strand.
AAGAAGGCAACCCCAGTGGATACTTCCCTGGTTATGGTTATTCAGACACTACCTGCAAAAGCAGTCTTGCCTACTCCGGCCCCTGGGCCTTCAGGTACATCTAGTGATGTTCCTTCTGATACTCCCTATTTCTCTGCTGCCCCATTGTCTCCCAAATATGGTACTATTGTTGCTGCTGTCTCTCGAGCCCCACTCACTCAGGCTTCATTACTACGGATGAGGCAGCTAGCCCATCCTACCGATCGCCGAGCCGCCAGACTTCAGGCCTCCTTTCCAGGCATGATTCAAACTTTCCTCGCTTATGCTGGGACACCCTTGAGTGCTACCATTGATGCCCTTGCAACTAGAATAGCGGTGTGCAAATATGGCCAAGGGGCCACTGAGGAGGTGACGGCTCTAAAGGCCGTTATTGCTGCGCTGAGGAGAGATGTGGACTAGCTGAAGTCCACCAACATGTCAATGATTTTAGGGACGGTGGAGATCCCAAATCTGCTAGTTGAGCCAAAAATGCCTTCGGCTACCACCGGAGATGATCTTAGAGTTGAGGAGGCAACTAATCCTGAGTCCAAGGCTGAGACAGATGAGGAGATGATTGAGGTTGCTGAGGAGGCTTCTTATGAGGGCCTTACAGAGACTGAGGAGGCCATGGTAGATGCAGTTGTGCAGGTTTCTTTGGCAGATACACCCTTGGTTGACCCAGTGGACCTATTACAATTGATGTGACTTTGAGCACTGATGCCCAAGATCAGAGTGTTGCACCGAACACTGATGTCCCAACAGATGGAGCGACTGTGTAGACAGGATCCCTCTTTACCTCTCTCTCTGTCTTATTTTTATTAACTTTTGGACATTTTCTTGCATTTGAGGAAAAATTGCTTTTATTTTGTGGTGGGGTAAGGCCCACCTTTTGTGATTATTGTTTTCATTATATAGTGGGTTTTTGAGCTATATATTGTGTTTTTACACTAATTTTGTGGATGATTAAGCTTATGGCTCCTTATTGTTAATTGTAAATGATTTTTGACCCTTTCGGAAAATTTTGTGCCACCTCTTAATTGTGTTTGAATGTGGTTGTTCTCTTGCAAATATGAGTATCGATCTTGATCAATATCGATGACTTGAATAGTGCTCATAATCGAACAAAAATGAATGTGCGGCTATGATAAGGCCAAATGAAGTTGCATAGATAATATGTGAACTTTTTTCATCTTGTTGTGACTACCCGGTTATCGAATGAGTCTCTTGTGATGATCATTGCACACTAGCGAAAGTTTCGAGTCTTGTTTAATATTTGGTGTCAATGCCTTGTGTGATTAGCTTACCATGAACCAGGTGTGATGACATCTAGAATTTTCCATGTTGGTCCGGTTGACTAAGTGATGCAATCTCTTGAAATGATCTTAGGCAACTTTGAAGAGTGTGAAACAATTTGATATTATACCTCTTTTGTGGCCTAACTTGTGAGTGTGTGACCTTTGCTTGAGCACCTTTTGAACCTTAGCCTTTTCTTGGAAGAAACTTGATGTAATTGTGACCTTTCTTTATCCATTACCCATAATCCTCATGATTTGTGGTTTGTTTGAATAGCCAACTTAGGCCAAAAGCCTAAGTTGGGGGTGTGGTGAAAAGAGAAGGTAAATCAAGAAGTGCAAATAAATCCCCCTTTTTACCCATGATTTTGAGAAAGATGGAACCCCTCCATACAAAAAAAAAGAATGAAAAAGTTGTGGAATAAAGTTGTGAAACTGTAAAAAGAAATGGGGTGTCTAACAGTCCATGGAAAGTGAATAATGAGGTGATTTATGAGCATAAATGAGAATGATGAGAAGAAGGAAAGAAAATGTTGCTCATAGCACATTTCATGAGGATAGCAGCCACTGAGCCTAAATGATCATACCTTTACACTCAGCCCCATTACAAGCTTGAAAAGACCTTTTTGATCTTGAATGAGCTGGAACAAGTGTTGATTGGAAAATAAGGGAAAACTTATGGGTGAAGTCATGCATGTGTTCATCTTTGTGAGTGTGAGTGTTGATTGTGATTCCGGAGCTATAAATTGTTGAACCATTGTGTGTGAATATGGAATCATTCTTGGTGTGAGGGCATTTGAGTACCTTTGTTGAGCTTGAACTTGCATTTGAAGCAACTATTGTGAACTTGAGAATCTTTGATAATGGTGAGTCACAACTTGAATCTTTGAGTGCACAATTGATCCTTGCATGAGTAAGTTGAGTATTTTTGTGTGCATTCATGATTGAGTCTTGTGTAGCACTGTTTGAGACATCCTTTTTTAACTGCTGAACTTGAGTTTTACTTGAGGACAAGCAAAAGTTTAAGTTGGGGTGTTGATGAGTCCACGATTTGGACTCATTTTGGGCCTTATTTGGATAGATTTTGTGTCCTCAAATGCTTGTTTTGTGCCAATAACTTATGTAAAACCCTTGATTTCCAGGTGTTTGGATCGAGGAACAAAGCATGGACACTAACTTGTAAAAAGGAACGAAGCGAGCTGAAAGAGCGAAGAAATGAAGGCATGGTGATCGCCGAGTCCTTTTGGCGAGTCGCCGAATGGCCATTACCTCGCCTAAAGTTCCAGAGTGCCAAGCCCTAAAGGAGAAGGTCAATTTGACAATAGAATGGAGCAGTCGGCGTGTCACCGAGTGGTTCCGCGATGCAGTGTTGGATCGCCCAAAGTTACAGAACTTGAGGATGCTGATGGCCAAAGCAGAAAGGCGATGAACTTGGTCAAAGGGCGGATCACCGAGTTGATCGACGAGCTCGACTTACTGCGCCAAATGGTCCTTCACATCATGTTTTCGGCGACTATAAATACATTTTCAAACATTATGTTTATATATCTTTTGTCAATCAAATTTTATTTTGAACATTCATGAGAGTAATTTATGAGTATTAAGACAAAACATTTCCTTAGCTTTGAAGAATTGAAGTTTCCATTTTTGAGAAATTAGAAGTGGGTCTTTGAGATTCTTGAATTTGGACCTTTTTAAAGACGAAATTAATCTTACCCAGTTGATGGAAACACAATTTGGTAACGATTTCTATTTTTTTATGATGTCTAACTAAAACCCCAATTCTTGGGGTGTGATTATATGATTATGGGATGATTTAGCTTATGGGTAGTGCTAATTGATAGTTTAAATGTTGTTTAGAAGTGATTTCATTCAGTAATTGTGGTCTAATTTAAAGGGTTGTAGTTGCAAATGCAATTCTACCTTCATGTTTTTGGCTTGCTCGAGAGAGAGGTTTTAAAACCAAGATTACTGAATTGATGGTCTGTGGGTATTGGGTTGTTGTTCGAGAGAGTGAATCCTAAATCCTTTTCCACACATTCAGCTCGAGAGAGTGAATGGACTAAAGTGTAGGTTGTTCTTAATTGCTTGCTTGTTGGTGTTCGAGAGAAACCAACTTGATTCGGGGTAAATTGTTCGAGAGAAAGTTTATCCCCACTAATGTTTAGCTTATTCACTAATTTACATCTATTTACTATCAGTTGCAATTACCCATTTGTCTATATTAGCCTATAATCAGATCACATTCCAAGAACCCGTCTCTATATTTGTTACTTTGTGTTATTTGTTGTTGTTGTCGCTGATAGTTAAAACCAAAACCCCTCTGTTATTTGACATTCATGTCACCCTTAACTTGAATTATGTTTTTCCTCAACAATGTCTATTCATATGATTGACTTGAACATATTCGTACTTTACTCTTGAATCTTAAACACGTACCACTCCCTGTGGGATTCGACCCCAACTCATTTAGTTGGGTTATTATACTGACTAGCGATCGTTGACACTTAGAATTGGATGAAGTGTCCTGATACGTGAAATCAACTACCATCTTGAACATAATCAGAAATGGGGTTGATGTTAGTTCCAGCTTCTATTACAAAGAAGAATTCAGAAAAGCAGTTGAACATTGTGAAAAGCCATGAACCAGAATGAACGCAAATTTGATGCGCAATTATTTTAGTAGTCCTTGGGTAGGAGCTTAAACTGTGGCAGCCATCATACTCCTCATACTCATAAATATAGATACTTTTCTAGCTTTCACAGGTTCCGTTAAGCTTCAATTGTAGTATTGATGAGCCTGTTTTCCCTTTTTGCTTGTTGTAACTGATTGCTTTTATTACCCAACAAAGCAAGAGAAAAGTTAAAGTTTTCAAATAAAATTTGCCATATCTAATTCTTAAACTTGACAAGTGGCCAAGTTGGAAATGGCCTTTGCAACTATTAGGCAATTGATGGAAGAAGTTGTAGTACTTGGCCTAGTCCAAAGTAGTTGCAATTTTGGTTATACTATCTGCGACTTGGTTTGCCTTTCCGTAGTAATGATTTATATTTGTTTCTTCTTGTCCCAAGATTTGTATGAGAAAAATCTCAAAATAGTCCCTAATCTTTAAGTAAACGCTCAGGGGTCGTTTGGTACAAAGATTAATAACGCAGAGATTAGTAACGCATGGATTAATAATGCAGGGATTAGTAATGCATGATTTATTTTTATCAAGTGTTTGGTTCATTGTTTCCCACCTCATTTTGTGGTTGGATTAAAACTCTATAAAAAGCTTATTTCCAGTTATACCCATGAAAATTTTTTTGGTAAGAATTATACCCATGAATTATTATTATTATTTAAATGGGTCAAGGTAGATAATTGTCGGACAATACTATTTTTATGACCTTCTAACTAGCTAGGAGAAGAACAATTTTGTTGTCATGTTTGTTATTTTTTTTTCACTTTAATTATTTGAGGATAAATAATTGGCATCTTAATAAATTGATCCCTCGCAAAATGTCAATTTTCAATTTAAAAAAGATAAACCATCTACTTTTAAAATCGAAAAGACAGTAAATTATAGTAAAATTGAGTAAACCATCTACATCTACATATAAAAATGACAAGTTATAGTTTTAATATATATACAATTTTATAAATTGTTCACAATATAAATAATTATAAAACCACACACACACATTTGCCTTTTTAATTAGTAAATGTTAAACAACTCACAATTCAAATATTGTATTGATTTCTATTGGAATTATTTAGTAACAAAAACTCTCTCTAAATAATTTGTAAGCTAATTTTTAAAATTAATTTACCAGTACAAATATAAAACTTAAAATCAAGAAAAAAACAAAATGATTTGAGGGATATTTTTGTCTTTACATAGACTTATCCCATGGTATTAAATCATATGTATTACTAATACCTCCAAAGGAAAGGTATTAGTAATACATCTTTTAATACCATATAGGGTGTATAACTAATCCATGGCTTAGTTATACATAGGCCCAAATTCTTACCAAACATGGTACTAAACTAATACCATATATAATACATGGACTATTTCTCATAATACTCCCCACCAAACAACAAAGTCATCCTTGAGTTTTGACATGGACCACTAATAGTCCCTCATGTTTGTAATATTGGTGCACTTTTCATTCTTCCCCAAACTATTGCCTAGTTTGAAACAATGATTTATCCACAATTTATATATATGGAATCTTCAATTATCTTTTTATATATTTAGTAGCAATAACAACTTCATGTATGAGAATGTGAGAAGAAGAACACCTCATTTTGTTTACTAAAAATATTACTACTGCTCCATCAGACATGTGGTTTTTCAGGAAATTAGAAATCATCATAAAATCTTCTTCTAGTTTAAAGTTATAGTCAAAGTATATCAATTGTGGGCTTGTCCGGCACCTAAACAAACACTTTTTGAACCCTAAACACCAAAAGAAACCCTATAACACCTCGCTATTTGAAAGAACTAGAAAGAGTTAGAATTGGGAAAAGTCATTTTAGGAAAGAATGAAAAATCTGGAAAATTGGTTAAGTTATGTTAAGTTTGAGTTTTTGAGTCAACTTCAAACGACCATTACTCCTAGATCAGGATGAGTTAGGTGTGCTACAAGATACCGTAGGAAATATCTTGGAATTATCTTTCCAATGCCGCCAAGTTTTCTCTATTCCGAGTTTGTATGAGTGAGATATGTAAATTCGAAGTTGGTTGCCTAGATATGGAAAGTCAAAACAGGATTTTGGAAGGGCGTTTTGGTCTTTTCATTACCCAATTAATTAAATCCATTTTTAGTAAATTATTTGGGGTCTAAACTAAGTTAATTCAGTTTATGCTATTGACAATTACGCTAGGGCTTTGAGAGAAGAGAAAAGAGGAGAAAAGGAGAAGAAAAGTTCAAGATTCGTGAGGTTCTTGTGAGTTTGGTTGTGGATTTCGCCAAGGAATAAATCCTACGAGGTATGTGAGACTTTCATAACGTTGGATTCGCTCACCCATGTGTCAAACATGATTATTTCAGTGTGAATTCGTCCTAAAAAGGTTGAAAGTTTGATGTTCTTGATATGTGTTCTTGAATTTGTTGTCGTTATTGAATTGGGACTGGAAAACGAAAAATGAAAAAGTCGGGCGAATGTGGGTACCAGGTCCGTTTTGTAGACCTATTCCTCATGATGGGAAATTCTCCCTCGCGTCGCGGAGTGCGCACGGACCGCTCTGCCTCAAAATTTATTTCGCGACCAAATATTTAAATGTATCTCCGCGTGGTGGACTAGTTTCCAGACAGTGATTTCGTGATCGTTTCTCATGTTTAACTATCTAAAAACACTCCTAAACATCATGAGATCCTTCCTATCACAAATCACAAATCCTTGAATCCATAAATTCAAATTCAAGGAAAGTTAAGAGCCAAGTCTAGGGAATTCTTAGAGTCATTTCAGAAGTCTTTTGCAAACGTTTTAACTTTGTTTTAAGACTTAAGCTTTGAGTTGAGTAAAGAGTAAGAGTAAAATTCATTTCTTCAAAGATTATACGGGAACTAAGTATTCCCAAGAGTTAAAATGTTTTTAACATTTGAGCAAGAAAGGAAACACCGATTTCCAAGAGAGTTTTTTGAGTAATTATCTCAAACCAACATTGTTTTAAAAAAATATAAGCTGAGTATATTTTGGGAGTAGTATTGAGCACCGATATGGGGACTCGAGTTCATAATAAATCAAGTCTTCATAAACCATGTAGCCATCATGGGTAGAAAAGGATCATACTTTTTAGATGATTCCTTAGTACTTTTCGGCATAGACTAGTGGATCCACTTAGTTAAGGCATTCTATATGACGGCAAAGTATAGGACAGTTTTGGCAGTGTGGGCAAGACGATGTATCATCACTTAGGCTCATAGTAGTGGTTGTCAGTTAGAGAAACTCCCACAGTATTATATTAGTTTACATATAAACTGAGTTGTTACTGCATTTCTTTAACAAATTGAGTTTCTACTACTGTTTTAAATGCCTTGTATAACTGTACCATTATTGTTGTTTTACTTTGCATTTGAATTGAGTTATTCATGAGTTGAGTAAAGCCAAGGTAAGTGTTCATTTCAATTTCTTTTCAAGCTTATGTCTTGTTTAGTATCCCCCTCGCATACTCGTACATTCAATGTACTGATGTCATTTGGCATGCATCGTTTGTGATACAGACACAGGTAACCAGGATCAGCATCCAGTGCCTCGTTAATCCAGTTGAGAACTCAAAGTCAGTTGGTGAGCCTCATTGCTTTCCGGAGGACTCATTTTACATTGCTTTAGTATTTCAATTGTTAGGATGATCGGGGTCTTGTCCCGACATCCCTCTTGTTTTAGAGGCTTCATAGACAAGTAGTCATAGTTCTTTAGTCTTGTATTTCAGATGCTTTGTTATAAGACTTGAGTTGCCATTTATGGCTAGTTAGAATGTTTTACTCTTAAACGTTCTGAGTTTAAATTGAGACAGTTGATTTATAAATGCATTTGATCTTTGTAATAATGCTTAAATTCTTACGTTGAGAGTCTAGCTAGGCCAAGGGTTCGCTTAGGGCCATAAATGGTTATCGAGTGCCAGTCCCGCCCAGGATGTAGGCTCGGGGCGTAACAAACCAGAGCACAGAGTTCAAGAGTCCTAGGGAGTCTATGAAGCCATGTATGTAGAGTCCTAGTTGTCGGTGTGAAGCGCACCACTTCTATAATTAGGAGGCTGCAACATTTAGGAAATTCCTTCACTTCTTTCGTACTCATTTCGTGTGTTAGAGTTTTACCTCTAAAAAGTTTCTTCTAACTCGTGCTTGCGCGTGTGTTTCAGTAATCATGCCTCCATTCATTGTAGAACTCAAGTTATTAGGTTCCAAATTCCTAATGAGCCAGTTATAGAGTGGAATAGCAATTCAGCAGTGTCTAAGGGTCATTTTATTTCCTACCTTATGGTGAGAAAGTTAGTTTCCAAAGTTTGTGTCTATAACTTGGTCCGAGTTAATGACTCTAGTGTTGAGACACCTCCAATTGAGTCAGTTTCAGTTGTAAATGAGTTTCCAGAAGTCTTTCCAGATGATCTAGCCGAAGTCCCTCCTGAGAGAGAGATAGACTTTGGTATAGATATTCTTCCTGATACTCGTCATATCTCTATTCCGCCATATAGAAAATGGTACCAGCAGAGTTAAAAGAGTTGAATGAGTAGTTGAAAGACCTCCAAGATAAGGGTTTTATTCGACCAAGTGTCTTACCTTGGGGCGCTCTAGTCTTATTTGTGAGAAAGAAAGATGGTTCCCTTAGGATGTGTATAGATTACCGTCAGTTGAACAAGGTTTCCATCAAGAATAAGTACCCTCTTCTGAGAATTGATGATCTCTTCGATCAACTTTAGGGTGCTACTTGTTTCTCTAAGATAGACCTCAGATCAGGCTACCATCAGTTGAGGGTAAGGGAATGTGATATTCCAAAGACAACATTCAGGACCTGTTATGGCCATTATGAGTTCCTAGTTATGTCCTTTGGTTTGACCAATGCGACTGCAGCATTCATGGACCTTATGAATAGAGTATTCAAACCTTATTTAGATATGTTTGTTATCGTATTCATTGATGACATACTAATCTATTAGAGGAATGAAGAAGATCATGCTAGTCATCTCATAATAGTTCTCCAAACTCTAAAGGATAAAGAGTTGTATGCCAAGTTCTCTAAGTGTGAATTTTGGCTTGAGTCTGTGGCATTCTTAGGCCACATTGTGTCTGGAAAGGGAATTAAAGTTGATACCCAGAAAATAGAGGCAGTGCAAAATTGGCCTAGACCCACATCTCCAACTGATATTAGAAGTTTCTTGGGTTTGGCTAGGTATTATAGAAGGTTCGTCGAGAGGTTCTCATCTATTTCATCCCCTTTGACCAAGTTAACTCAGGAAACAGTGAGATTTCAATGGTCCGAAGCTTGTGAGAAAAGCTTTCAGGAATTGAAAAAGAGGTTGTCTACTGCCTTAGTTTTGACTTTACCAGAAGGTACGCAAGGCTTTGTTGCATATTGTGATGAGTCTAGAGTTGGTTTGGTTGTGTTAATGCAGAATGGCAAGGTTATAGCTTATTCCTCCAGACAGTTGAAAGTTCATGAGAAGAATTACCCAACCCATGATCTAGAATTAGCTGTCGTAGTATTTGCTTTAAAAAAATGGTGCCATTTTCTTTATGGTGTTCATATGGATGTGTTCACCGATCACAAGAGTCTTCAGTATGTGTTTACTTAGAAAGAGCTTAATCTCATACAAAAGAGGTGGTTAGAATTATTCAAGGATTATCACATGAGTATTCTTTACCACCCAAGTAAGGCTAATGTTGTTGTTAATGCCTTGAGCAGGTTATCTATGAGTAGTACCACCTATTTTGAGAAAGATAAGAAAGATCTAGCAAATGATGTGCACAGACTTGCACGCTTGGGAGTCCGACTAATGGATTCCACAGAGGGAGGAGTAGTGGTGATGACTGGGGCTGAATCATCCTTAGTGTCAGAAGTAAAACAAAACAAGACCACAACCCTATTTTGCTTGAATTGAAGGCAAATGTTCATAAGCAAAAAGTATAGGCTTTTGAACAAGGGGGGGATGGCATATTGAGGTATAAAGGTATGTTGTATGTACCAAGGATGGATGAACTCTAGGAAAGGATCATGGAGAAAGCTCATAGCTCTAGATATTCCATTCATTCGGGTTCCACAAAGATGTATCGTGACTTGAGAGAAGTTTATTGGTGGAGTAGTATAAAGAAGGGCATTGCAGAGTTTGTTGCTAAGTGTCCGAATTGCCAACAAGTTAAGGTAGAGAATCAAAGGCCCGGTGGTATGGCTCATAATATAGAACTTCCAGAATGGAAGTGGGAGATGATCAATATGGACTTCATCATAGGTTTACCAAGGTCTCGCAGGCAGCATGATTCTATTTGGGTGATTGTTGATCGAATGACCAAATCAGCCCACTTTTTGCCGGTAAAGACTACTCATATAGCAGAGGACTATGCCAAGTTATATCTTCAAGAAATAGTTAGACTTCATGGAGTTCCGTTCTCCAATATTTCAGATAGAGGTGCACAATTTACTGCACGGTTTTGGAAGTCATTCCAGAAAGGCTTGGGTTCAAAGTTGAACTTAAGTACTGCTTTTCATCCTCAGACAGATGGTCAAGCAGAGCGCACTATTCAGACTTTAGAAGATATGTTGAGGGCATGTGTGATTGATTTCAAGGGAAATTGGGATAATCACCTACCTCTCATTGAGTTCGCTTACAACAATAGTTACCACTCTAGTATCCAGATGGATCCGTATGAACCTTTTTATGGGAGAAGATATATATCTCATATTGGATGGTTTGAAGTTGGGGAAGCTAGGTTGATAGGACTAGACTTAGTTCATCAAGCTATGGAGAAGGTGAAAGTTATTCAAGAGAGGTTGAAAACAGCGCAGAGCCGTCAAAAATCCTACACTAATGTTAGGAGAAGAGAGTTAGAGTATGAAGTAGATGATTGGGTATACTTGAAGGTTTCACCCATGAAGGGTGTCATGAGATTTGGTAAAAAGGGGAAGCTTAGTCCCTGGTATATTAATCTTTACAGAATATCCAAGAGCATTGGCAATGTAGCTTATGAGTTAGAGCTACCACAAGAGTTAGCAGCAGTTCATCCGGTATTTCATATTTCCATGTTGAAGAAGTACATGGGAGATCCTTCACTTATCATACAACCTGAAGATATTGGTATCAAGGATAGCTTATCTTATGAAGAGATTCATGTTCAGATTCTAGATCGCCAAGTTCGCAAGTTGAGGACCAAGGAAGTAGCATCAGTCAAATTCTTTGGAGAAACCAGTTTGTTGAGGAAGCTACTTGGGAATCTGAGAAAGATATGAAGAAGAGATATCCACATCTCTTTGAGCCCTAAGTTCCAGATCAAGGTACTAATTCTCTTCTTAGTACTCTTTAAATTGATATGCTTAATGTGCTTGAATTGCTTGTTGGGAGTTAGAGCTAAATGTTAGGTGTTACATGTCACGACCCGGGAGCACCCCCAAGTCGTAACAAGGCGTACTCGACCCCGAAGGGGTCTCATACAAGCCACATAGTCATTCATTGCATTCAATATTGAAAATAGTGCGGAATAATAAAAAAACTTATTTACATCCACACATTTAAACTTCTTAAAACAACTTAAAAAAAACACACAG
>JAJOOR010017651.1:0-17185 GCA_036250505.1 Solanum acaule
GGAATCGTAACACCTCGGAAACTAGTAGGCTAAACTAGAGCTTGACGTTAGGGTTTAGAGTCATAAACGTACCCCCCCCCCCCCCCATACCTTAAAACTCATTTGTACGTGTTAGAACGTCAAGGCTTAAACCCCAAGGACCAACCATTGGTCCTTGAGGAAAAGCCTAAAAGAGGCTGCCTCGGAGGGGCACCTATGCCTCGTGGGTCAGCCGACGCACCGTGGGTGTGGGTCGTGGGTCCAGCCTGCCAAAATCAAGCCACAGGCCATGAACCACACCAAACCATGACGAACCATGGTCCCACCCACGGTCCGTGTGTCATGGGTCATGGCTGGAAAATTATTTTAGGGAGTTAGTTGAGGGGTACTTTGGGGTTTTCTATTTTAGGTAGTATTAAGTGACGTAATTTTATATATAATTAGAACACCTATATAAGTATTTTAAACACCTAAACTAACTAATCTAAAATCATAACTTGTAAATCCCCAAATCAAAATCAAAATCCTCTCCAATATTCTCTCTAGAACTCCAAGGAAGAAGAAGAAGAAAGGTGAAAGCTAGGGTTGAAGGATTCATTTTTTACACTCAAATTTGTAGAGTGTCTTCATTAAGGTATGGTAGTTATTCATCTATGGGTAGAATTCACCCATAGAGTCCCTTCAAAATCAATTTCAAATTTAGGGATTTTCCCCAAAAACTAGGGTTTTACCTCAATGTCAAGGGTTCCTTCAAAAACATTTCTAATGATTGATTTATAATGTATTATGGATAAATTGATGATTTCCTATGGTTTTCATGTTGAAATCCCTCAAGATCCCATGAATCCACCAAATTTCCCAATTATAATCTTGAGATGTGAGTTTGTTGATTATAGAACAATGTTAGTAAATCATGCGTATAGTAATCAAGTTAGTTGAATTATGTTATCATCTGTGTCTAATGTAGTAATTCTAGATGTGTTCGTAAATCATGATCTATGGTCCTTGAAGGGCAACGTAAGAGAATTATGCATAATTATGAGACTTATGTACATGCTTTTAGATTACTTTGAGAGTAAAGTGATTATGACTATGGTCTAATTGATGTGTTGTTGGATGATATTCTCATATGCACACCTATGTATGATTCTGATATGATGTGAAAAGGTGTGTTCACAATATAATGAATCTAAGGTTGAAGGCTATTCTCACCTATTGAATATAGGAGCTATAGTATGAATTATGTTGGATTGAGTGTCAAGACATTCTTCCATGAATATTAACATAAGTCAAGACTTAATATGTAGTATATGGGAATGTATGCTTAATACCGAGTAGATATGAATTCAGATGAAAGCTTCTATGCTAGTTGTGTCCGGCTTTTCAAATGGGTTCCTTATACGCTAGTTTAGTCCGGGTTCCCAAAGTATGTATCTCATGAGATGGAAACCTTCTAAGTTAGTTGAGTCTGAGTTTCTAGTATCAATATCCTTATCCCTTCACTATATTCCCTTATAGGTATTTAGCTAGTGGATCCACCTAGGTTAAATATATGGTCCTACCTTAGGCAAGTAGGACAACCCCTTTTTGGTTTGGGGAAGACACCGGAGTGCATGTTTAACTCACATGGTCAATGTTGGTTAATGATAATTACCACTATGGCATAATATGAACTAGAACATGAGTGATGAACTATTGTTGCCTAAGGAGCTTTACTTACCATGGGTGGGAGTATGAAATCATATTTATGCATTGCACAAGTAGACTTTAATGGTACTTATGGTCTATCTATCCTATGATTTGATGATTTATGAGTTGATTATGCTTATGACTTATGTTATTCCATTATCTTCAAAATGATGTTTTAACTTACCAAAAATGCATGCATTTAACTAAAGTGTCCTTTTTAGCATGTTTTCACTATTTTTGTGAATGGCTACCATAATTAGTGCATTTTTGTACTAACCCATATATCTACATTTTTCCATAAGTGTAGGGTCTGGTACTTGAGGATATCTCCTTCTTGGTCAAAGCTTGGATCGACTAATCTCCTTGATTTCGGCGAGTTCTCATGGTTCGAGGATGGAAGATGTTTCTTTTGGTTTCTTTTCTTGTACATTCATTTGAGACTATGCTGTAAAGGGTTGTGACCCTATTTGATACTTCGAAGTTAATAGATGGCTAATTGAGACAATTCTAGACTTCCGCTTTGCTTTTATGAAAACTTTTTAAGACATGAAATGCATTTTACTCATTATTGTTCTTTACTAATGTTATGATATGCTAAGTGTCTTACATTGTGTCTTTAGGGGTTCTATGTGCCTTGTTATGTCTAGGGGGTACCCTTGGGTCGTTATAAACTTGGTTATCTGAGCAAAAGGTTTAGAATGATTCTAGGAAAATGTCTCATAAGTCACATCTAGTAGAGTCTTGTTTATGAGTGTGGAGCATGCCACATTTATGAATGAGAGGCTATAAGATGTTTAGGAAATCTCAGTTCTTTCATTACTCTTTAGTCGTGCCTTAGAGTTTTAACTCTATAAAGTCCTTCTCCTAACCCTTCTCTTGTATCTTTAGGATATGAATACATGAAGGGCTAATACAAGAAGGGTGGAAGAGGAGAATGTGAACCAAGGAGCTCCTCCGTAAGAGAATCAAGTTCTTGTTGATCCCGTGGTTGAAATTGTGACCCGTGCAAAGTTTAGGACTACTATCCAAACGTTGGGTCAATTCGTGACAACACAAGACAATAGGGAAGTTGTGACTCCGGGGAATGCCAATGTGAATTTGGCTACTTCTAGGGTTAGGGATTTTGCTAGAAAAAACCCTCCCAAATTTCATGGCTCCAAAGTGGAAGAAGACCCTCAAGAATTTCTGGATGAGGTTTACAAGATACTTGATGTCATGGGGTTAATTCAGTAGAGAAAGCGGAGTTGGCCACTTATTGATTGAAAAGTGTTGCTCGAGTTTGGTATGATCAATGGAAGGGTGAGAGACCCATAGGAGCGGGTCCCGGTAGAATGGAAATCATTTAAATCGGCCTTTCTTGATAGGTTCTTTCCTCAAGAGTTGAGGGAACGAAAAATACAAAAGTTCATTAACCTTCATTAAGGGGTATGAATGTGAAAAAGTATGCTCTCAACTTCACCCAACTATCAAAGTATGTTCCAACTATAGTGGCGTACTCAAGGGCTAAGATGAATAAGTTTTTGATGAGAGTGTCCAATTTGGTTGAAGAAGAACGTCGTACAACAATGCTCATCGGTGATATGAATATCTCACGTCTTATGGTGCACGCCCAACAAATTCAGGAGTCTAAGATCAAGAAGAAGAATAAAGATGTGAAAAGAGTTAGAACCGGTGATGGGAACTTCTCCAATGCTAGGTCCAATACACAAGCTCAACCAAGGTTCAATCAAAGGTTCTCCAACCATGGTTCAATCAAAGGTTCTCCAACCAAGGTTCCTCTAGTTCATCTCGAAAGGTCAACAAAGATAGGGTATCTAACCCTAAACATCAAAGAGGTAATAGTGGTTGTTCTTTTGTGGCTAGGCTAAATATTGCAAAATGTGGTAGAAAGCATGAGGGTAAGTGCCTATTTGGAACCGATGGGTGTTTTAGTTGTGGAAAGCTTGGCCACAAGATGAGAGATTGTCTAATGCTCAAGACTAAGAGGAGGGAAGATAAGAAAACTCCTCCTAGCGGTTCAAATTCTGATGTTCCCAAGAAAAATTGGTTTTATGCTCTTCAATCCTGAAGTGACCAAGAGAGCTCCTCGGATGTGGTTACGAGTATGTTAAAAGTTTTCCTCATTGCTGTATATTCCTTATTAGATCCCGGTGCTACTTTGTCCTTTGTGACTCCTTATGTGGCCAAAGAGTTTGATATGCTTCCCGAAGTATTAGTAAAACATTTCTTGGTCTCTACCCCGTTTGGTGATTCAGTTATGGCTAGAAGGGTTTATAGAGGTTGTCCCATTTCCTTGTCCCATAAAGTAACTTTGGTGTATTTGGTAGAGTTAGACATGTTATACATTGATGTGATTTTTTGTATGGATTGGTGTATGCATGTTATGCCTCTATTGATTGTAGGAATCGCGTGGTTAGATTTAAATTTCCAAATAATCCTATCTGTGAGTAGAAAGGGGTAAATTCTATGCCTAGAGGTAAAGTTCTTTCTAGTCTTAAAGCTAGGAAAATGATCTCAAAGAGATGTATTTTCCATCTTATAAGGGTAAGGGATGTTGTGTTCGAAACCCCTTCTCTAGAGTCGGTTCAGGTAGTTAATGAGTTTCCGGAAGTTTTCCCCGATGATTTGCCCGGTGTTCCTCCCAAGAGGGAAATAGATTTTGGTATTGAACTTTTAACGGATACGTAACCTATTTCTATTCCTCCTTGTAGAATTGTTTCGGCGAAGCTAAAGGAGTTGGAAGAGCAACTAAAGGATTTGCTAGACAAGGATTTTATTCATCCGAGAATCTCTCCATGGGGTGCTCCTGTATTATTTGTTAGAAAGAAGGATGGATCTCTTATAATGTGCATCGATTATCACCAATTGAATAAAGTGACCATTAAGAACAAGTATCCCCTTCCCAGAATTGATGAGTCGTTTGACCAACTTCAAGGGGCTAGTTACTTTTTGAAAATTGATTTTTGTTCCGGTAGTCACCAATTGAGGGTGAGGGAAATTGACATTCAAAACACGCCTTTCCGAACAAGATATGCCTCTATGAGTTCTTAGTAATGTCCTTTGGTTTAACTGTTACTCCACCGGCGTTCATGGATAGAATGAATAGGGTGTTCCGACAATTCCTTGACATGTTCGTCATCGTGTTTATTGATGATATTTTGATATACTCAAGGAGTGAGAAAGAGCATGTCGACCATTTCAAGGTGGTATTGCAGGTTCTTAAGAACCACCAACTTTTTGCAAAGTTTAGCAAATGTGAGTTTTGGTTAAGGTCCGTAGCATTCCTTGGTCACATTGTGCCAAGTAAAGGTTGAAGGTAGATCCTAATAAGACCGATGAGGTCAAGAGTTGGCCTAGACCTCTAAACCCTTTCGACATTAGAATTTTTTTGGGGTTGGCCGGTTACTATAGGAGATTTGTTGAGGGGTTTTCTTCCATTTCTTCTCAGTTGACGGCCTTGACTCAAAAGAAAGCTAAATTTGTGTGGTAAAAAAATTGTGAGAAAAGTTTCCAAGAATTTAAAGATAGACTTACTTCCACCCCGGTGTTGACCTTACCGGAGGCTACAGAGGGTTTTGTGGTATATTGTCATCTCTAGAGTTAGATTGGGATGTGTGCTTAGGAAAAATTGTAATGTGATTGACTATGATTTAAGGCAACTAAAAGTTCATGAGAAGAATTATTCGATCCATGACATTGAATAAGCGGCGGTTGTTTTTTCCTTAAAGATATGGAGGCATTATCTATATGGAGTCCATGTTGATGTGTTTATTGATGACAAGAGCCTTGAATATGTGTTTAGTAAAAAGGACTTGAATCTTCGCCAAAGGAGGTGGCTAGAATTGTTGAAGGATTACGACATGAGTGTTCTTTGTTACCCCGGCAAGGCTAATGTGGTAGCAGATGCTCTTAGTCGGTTGTCTATGGGTACTGTGGTACATGTTGATGAAGATAAGAAAGAATTGGTTCGTGATGTTTATAGGTTGGCTCGGCTAGGTGTTCAACTAGAGGATTAGACTAAGGGTGGTGTCATGGTTCATAATGGGTCCGAATCATCCTTTGTGATGGATGTGAAGTCTAAACAAGACCTTGATCCTATATTGGTTGAGTTGACAGAGTTGGTACTCAAAATGTCCGTTGAGGCTTTTTCCCAAGGGGGAGATGGGGTTCTTAGGTACCAAGGTCGGTTATGTGTTTTTGATGTTGATGGTTTGAGAGAGAAAATTTTAGAAGAAGCCCATAGTTCTCGATATTCTATTCATTTGGGAGCCACCAAGATGTACCGTGATCTACGGAAAGTCTATTGGTTGAATGGTATGAAGAAGGATATAGCGGGTTTCGTAGCCAAGTGTTTGAATTGTCAACAAGATAAGGTTGAGCATCAAAGGCCGGTAGGTTTAACCCAACATATAGATATCCACACTTGGATGTGGGAAGATATTAATATGGATTTTATTGTGGGATTGCCTTGTACTGGTAGACAACATGATTCTATTTGGGTCATTAGATCGGATGACAAAATCAGCCCACTTCATTCCCGTCAAAGTTTCTTTTTCGGTGGAAGACTATTCCAAATGGTACATAAGAGAGTTAGTGAAGTTGCATGGAGTTCCTTTATCTATTATTTCGGATCGGGGTACTCAATTAACTTCACACTTTTGGAAGTAATTCAAAAAAGGGCTTGGTACTAAGGTTAAGCTTAGCACAACTTTTCATCCCCAAACTGATGGGCAAGCGGAGCGTACCATCCAAATATTAGAGGATATGTTGAGGGAATGTGTTATAGACTTCAAGGATAATTGGGATGACCATTTACCTTTAATAGAGTTTGCTTACAACAATAGCTACCACTCAAGTATTGCTATGGCTCCTTTTGAAGCCTTGTATGGTAGAAGGTGTAGGTCTCGGGTTGGTTGGTTTGAGGTTGGTGAAATCGCTTTGATAGGTCCCGAGCTAGTTTATGATGCCATTCAGAAAGTTCAGCTTATTAGAGAA
Source organism: Solanum acaule (assembly GCA_036250505.1). NCBI lineage: Eukaryota > Viridiplantae > Streptophyta > Magnoliopsida > Solanales > Solanaceae > Solanum > Solanum acaule. The sequence continues at coordinate 6,664 of JAJOOR010017651.1, forward strand.
AGGGTGAGAGCGGCTCAAAGTAGACAAAAGTCTTATGCCAATGTGGGAAGATGGGATCTAGAATTTCAAGTCGATGATTGGGTCTATTTGAAAATCTCACCTATGAAAAGTGTGATGAGGTTTGGCAAGAAACATAAACTTAGTCCCTGGTATGTACACCCATACCAAATTTTGAATGTCTTAGGAAAGTTTCCTATGAGTTAGATTTGTCAAATGAGTTTGGCTCCGGTGCATCCGGTGTTTCATGTTTCAATGCTTAAGAAGTGTATTAGAGATTTGGTAGCCATTATCCCCTTATTAAGGTTGGGGTTGGATGAGAGTCTTTCATATGAGGAAGTTTCAGTAGAAATCTTAGACAAGGAAGTCAAAAAATTGAGAAACAAGGAAATAGCTTCTGTAAATGTTTTGTGGAGAAGCCATCTAGTTGAGGGTGCTACTTGGGAGACCGAGGCCAATATGAAGTCCCTCTATCCTCACCTCTTTCCTTCTACTCCTATACAAGCTTGAGGTAAGTAATTCCTCTTGAGTTTAGTGTTTTGGGAATCATGTGTCCTAAATATGTATTCCATGATTTCCTTATGTTATGCATGTTCTTGAGGAATTTATGTTTAGTAAGAAAATGAGTTTTTATGATTTATGTGTTCCTCATGTTGTTGTGCATTTAGTATGAGTTGCATATTTGACTTCACGAGATGAATTGATGAACATGCTTTAGTATGCTTTTGAGAGTTATTGCATATTGGCTCCATAATGCTGTCTTGAGCTTGATTTTAGTTGGAGAAGGTAGTTCCTCCAATAGATATGAGAAATATTGAGCTTTCATGCATAAACGGTTGTTATATGTAGTTCCTACTTCCTTGTGTTGCACTGATTATGTTTGAGAAAGAGTTGCACGGAGGACACCCACGCCTTGTGGGTCAGCCCACGCCCCGTGGGTGGGGGTCGTGGGTCCAGACTACCAAAATCAACTCACACACCATGAAATACGCCTGAGAAGGATGGCTATGGTCCCACCCACGATTCGTGGGTCGTGAGTCATGCCTAGAAAATTTTTTTTGGGAGTTAGTTGAGGGTTACTTTGGGGTTTTCCTATTTTAGTTATCATTAAGAGAAATAGTTTTATATATAATTAGGGCACCTATATAAGTATTTTAAATACCTAAACTAACTCATCTAAAATCATAACTTCTAAATCCCCAAATCAAAATCAAAACCCTATCCAATATTCCCTCTAGAACTCCAAGAAAAAAGAAGAAGAAAGGTGAAAGCTAGGGTTGAAGGATTCTTCTTTTCCAGTCAAATTTGTAGAGTTTCTTCATCAAGGTATGGTAGTTATTTATCAATGGGTAGAATTCACCCATAGAGTTCCTTCAAAATCAATTTCAAATTTAAGGATTTTCCCCAAAAGCTAGGGTTTTACCTCAATGTCATGGGTTCCTTTAAAAAATGTTTGAAATGATTTACTTATTATGTATTATGGATTAATTGATGATTTCCCATGGATTTCAAGTTGAAACCCCCCAAGAACCCATGAATGCCCCAAATTTCCCAATTTTGATCTTGAGATGTGAGTTTGTTGATTATAGAAGAATGTTAGTTTATCAAGCTTATAGTAATCAAGTTAGTTGAATTATGTTATCATCCGTGTCTAATGTAGTAATTCTAGATGTGTTGGTAAATCATGATATATCGTCCTTGAAGGGCAATGTATGAGAATTATGCATGATTATGAGACTTATGTACATGCTTTTAGATTACTTTGAGAGTAAAGTGATTATGACTATGATCAAGTTGATGTGTTGTTGGATGAAATCCTTATATGAACACCTATGTATAATTATGATATGATGTGAAAAAGTTTGTTCATAATATGATGATTTTAAGGCTGAAAGGCAATTCTCACCTATTGAATCTGGAAGCTATAGTATGAATTATGTTGGATTGAGTGTCAAGACATTCTTCATGAATATTAACATAAGTCAAGACTTAGTATGTACTATATGGGAATGTATGTTTAGCAGCGAGTGCATATGAATATGAGATGAAAGCTTCTACTCTAGTTGATTCTAGCTTTCCAAATGGGTTCCTTATACGCTAGTTGAGTCTGGGTTCCCAATGTATGTATCTCATGAGATAGAAACCTTCTACATTAGGTGAGTCTAGGTTTCTAGTAGAAATCTCCTTATCCCTTAACTATGTGCCCTCATAGGTCTTTAACTTGTGGATACACCAAGGCTAAATATATGGTCCTAACTTAGGAAAGTAGCACAACCCCTTTTCGGTATGGGGTAGATACCGAATTCAAGGTTTAGCTCACATGGTCTATGTCGGTTTAGGCTAATTCCCACTATGGCATAATGTGAACTAGAACATGAGTGATGAATTATGGTTGCCTAAGGAGTTTTACTTAGCATGGGTGGGAGTATGGGATCATGTTCATGCATTGCACAAGTAGACTTTAAGGGTACTTATGGTCTATCTCTCTTATGATATGATGATTTATGAGTTGATTATGCTTATGACTTATGTTATTCCATTATCTTCAAAATGATGTTTTAACTTGGCAAAGTGCATGCATTCAACTAAAATGTCCTTTTTAGCATGTTTTAACTATTTTTGTGCATGGCTATCATACTTAGTGCATTTTTGTACTAACCCATATTTCTACATTTTTCAATAAGTGTAGGGTCCGGTTCTTGAGGCTATCTCCTTCTTAGTCAAAGCTTGGATCGACTAATCTCCTTGCTTTCGATGAGTTCTCATGGTTCGAGGACGGAAGATGTTTCTTTTGATCTCTTTTCTTTTACTTTCATTTGAGAGTATGTTGTAAAGGGCTGTGACCCTATTTGATAGTTCAATTGTAATAGATGGCTAATTGAGACAAGTCTAAACTTCCGCTTTGCTTTTATGAAAACTTGTTAAGACTTGAAATGTGTTTTACTCTTTATTGTTCTTTACTTATGTTATGATATGCTAAGTGGCTTACCTGATGCCTTCATGGTATCATGCGCCTTGTTATGTCTAGGGGGTACCCTTGGGTCATGACAGGAATATAAGAAGGCTCACCAAAGCTGGCTGGAGTATCACATGACCCCAACGAAATGCCTATTGACGATCCTGAATACATGTATCTCCATAATCAAACGATGTAGGCCAAATGACATCAGTACATGGAATGTACGAGCATGTCCGAGGAATTCTAAAGCATAATATAATCTTTAACTGATAAAAGGAAACATTCTTACCTCGTCTAAAATCACTCAACTCAAATCGACTCTGGAATAAGATACTCAATTCAAAGATTTGATACTCAACTCAAAAATATGATATTCAACTCAAACGAATAGGGCTCAATACAATAATAAGACACTCAACTCTATGAAACATAGTTCAACTGAACTCAGTGAAATAGGGCTCAACTCAACAATAATATACTAAACTATGGATACTCAAGGATAAAGCCACAATAAAAGATGCAATATATGGAAAGTTGTAGAACAATAGATAGCAACTCAATTGTATGTAAAAATACAGTAACAACTCATTTGTATGTACAAATACAGTAATAACTCTTATTTGGGAGATTCTCTAACTGGCAACTATCACTATGAGCTATGTGATGATACAGTGTCTCGCCCACGCTGCCAGAAGTGTCCTATACCTTTTCGGGGTATAGAAATCCTCAAATAAATGGATCCACTAGTCTATGCTTAATAAGCTATAAGAAATCATCTAAAAAGTATAACCCTTTCTACCCAGGTTGGCTACATGTTTTATGGGGATTGTGAGTTATCTGATTTCTCCCCCATATCGTTGCTCAATACTATTCCCAAAATATAACTTAGCTGATATGTTTTTTAAAAAACATTTCCTCATCCTCAACTTTGAGATGATTACTCTAAAAAGTTTCTCTTAAAAGAGATTATACTCAAAAAGTCCTCATAAACTATTTTGAAAATTGGTGTTTCCTCTTTTCTTAAATGTAAACATATTTACTCTTAGGAATATTGAGTTCCCATATATCATTTAAAAAAATTGAAACTCAACTCTACTCTTCCTCATCTTCATTTACTAAAGTCTTAAAACAAATTATAAATAATTGTAAAAGACTTCTCAAAGTAGAGTTCATGCCGAATTATGGACGTGAACGAATCAATTCAAGGTTTTTAATAACCATATATAGAACTCAATACTTGAAATTCAATGACTCCAGGACTCAATGATCCTACTCATCTCAAGAATTCTTGACTAATAAGGTTCGTGCATAATTATGAGCATGAACGACTAAACTCAAGGACCTTCATGTATAACATATGGTAACCAATAATTATGAAATATAGTTTCAAAAAGGTTAGGAACTCAATGTTCAAGAAATAAGAACTCGGAGACACTACTCCCCTCAAAGATACTCAATTTATGGAATTCATGCGGTATTATGACATGAGAAACTCGATACAAGCGTCTCAACGAAAATATAAAACTAATGGGTACAACTCTTATCATTTTTAAACTTACTTCCTCAAAATATAGCTCAAATTGATAGTTGATTCCAATGGGATTCACAACTTTACTCAAAGACTTTCTTGAACTCTACTCTTTCTCTTCCTTGAATTGGAATTATGAATTCAAGGATCATGATTTGATATATAGGATATCTCAGTGATTAAATGAAGTTTAGATAGTTGATAATAAGAAATGAGGGAAGACACAAATTGGAGGACACTAGCGTGACAGAGAAGATGAATTAAATTTTTGGTCGCAAAAATAAATTTTGGAACAGTGAACTCCGTATCCCTTCGCGAACCGGAGAAGAGCATACTTTTCTAGGGACTGAATTTTTAAAATTGATTAACATATTAACTACACCTCATTTGATACTAGGCGTAGACTATTGTTAAGCAGTATAAACCCAATAAGAAGTTTGGGGTCGATCCCATAGGGAGTAGTCTTATATTGAATTCAAGTATGAAGTTAAAATCGTGATTTCCGTAGCTGAAGGAATAGAGATTATCAGAATCTATTAATAAAATTAGAATGGTGACAATCAATGTCAGGATAAGGGATTTTAGATTAGAAAGCTTACTCAACAATTAATTAAGGGGGATCAAATATGGGAAATATGCTTGGGGGTTGACCAATCAATTGCTAAAATTCGACTCAATAGGTGTTACTTGAGAATCAACTATGCTGACTCTTCATGGGTAGGATGACCTTTAGATGAGGTAGTTTTCTCTCGAACAATTATCTCGCTTCAGTTGAGTTCTCTCGAATCTTAATGTGCTAAACATGGAAACCAGCCCACAACCTCATTACATTCACTCTCTCGAGCTAAATACATAGAATAGATCTTAGGATTCACTCTCTCGAGCTGAACCCACCATGAACCAATAATTATTAGTGCAAACTTATAACTTTAGTCTCATGTTTCTCTCTCAAGTAAACCTAAAACACTAATCAAATTGAACTAAACACACAATAAAGCAATTAAACCACAACAATAAGTCAGACCCACTGCAAATTAGCACTTAAATTGATAACAATGAACACCCATCAAGCCAAAATCAGTATTTAATCACATTTTCAAACCCCCAAGATTTGGTGTTTTAGTTAATCATCATAAAAGAAAGAAATTCAGTACCTAATACGTGCTCCACCGTAAGTAATTCTTGCTCAGTAACCGTGTAGTTATGGTGAGAACCATTCAGTGTTTTGCTTGCGTAGTAAATGTGATGAAATAGCTTGTTAAATTTTTGTCCCAACAAGACACCTATTGTCGTAGCACTGGCATCACACATTACTTCGAAAGGTGCTGACCAATAGGGAATAATGATAACTGGGATAGAGATCAATTTCTCTTTCAACACTTAAAGGATGCCATACAAGCATCATCAAAGTGGAATTTTGCCTCCTTTTCCCAACAACTTGCACAATGGGATGGTAATTTTTGAGAATTCTTTAATGAACCTTCGGTAGAAACCGGCATGCCCCAAAAAACTATGAATGCCTCTGATCAAGATTAGTGGTGGCAGCTTCTCAATCACCTCAATCCTTGATTTATCAACCTCTAGCCCCTTTTTCGATACCTTGTGGCCAAAAACTATACCTTCCCTAACCATGAAGTGACATTTCTCCCAATTTAGGACTAGATTAGTTTCCACACATCTTTGAAAAACTTGCCTAGAGGGTGCCAAATATGTTTCAAAAGAATCACCCACAACTGATATGTCATCCATGAAAACTTCCATTGAATCTTCTACTATATCAGCAAAAATGAACGTTGTCAAGGGATTACACAACCCGAAGGGCATTCGGTTTAAAGCAAATGTACCATAGGGGCAGATGATTGTTGTGTTCTCCTGATCCTCCAGTGCAATAGAGATTTGATTATACCCAGAGTACCCATCCAAGAAACAATACCATCAATGTTACAAAAGTCGATCAAGCATCGGATTCATGAAGGGCATGAGAAGTAATCTTTTTTAGTCCATGAGTTTAACTTGAGGTAATCCATTCAAACCCTCCATCCGGTTACCGATCTCATCGAAACTAGTTCCCCTTTATCATTCGGGACTATCGTGATCCCTCCTTTTTTGGGTACACATTACACTGGGCTCACCAATTTACTACCGCGATAGGGTAGATCACTCCTGCATCCAACCACTTGATTATCTCCTTTTTCACTACTTGTTGGATTGGTGGGTTCAATCTTCTTTGATTCTAGACACTCGGTTTGCATTCGCTATCAGGTTAAATTTTGTGAGTGCATATGCCGGGTGGAATACCCACAATGTCAGCGATCGTCGACCCTATAGCCTTGATGTACCTCCTCAGCACCTCAAGAAGCAAATTTACTTGCCATTAAAGGAAGTCAGCAGCAATAATAACAAGTAGGGTGTTGTTTGCCCCTAAAAATGCATACGTAAGTGAGCTGGGAGTGTTTTCAACTCAAGCTTTGGTGGTTCCACTGTAGCTTGTTTTTTCGAGAGGATTTTCTCAAAATTTCAGATCAATTTCCAGCTTTAATGGATTCCTTGAACACTCCCCCAATCCCGAGAGGGTGGCTACCACCTCATCGTAACCTTGTACTTCGGTCCCATCATAGTTCACAAGCACCGCCTCAAGTGGTTCACTCATACACAATATATGGATCACACTAGCCACTGCTTCATCGACACATCAACTATCGAAACCACGTGAATATCTCTTGGTTGCTTCATTGATTTACACACATTAAATGTGAATTCATCATCGTTCACTCGGAACTTCAATTCTCCGCTTTCAACATCCACTAGTGCTCTTCCTGTCACCAAATGGGAATTTCAGCATGAATCATGCAATCAAGGATGACAAAATCCGCTGGAAAAATGAATCGATCTACTTTTACCAAAATATCATAGAGTATCCCCACAAGATGCTTGATCAATTGGTCCGCCATCAAGAGCCTCATTGTTGTGGATTTAGGTTCACCCAACCCAATTAGTTTATAGATTGCGTATGGCATTAGATTAATGCTTGCCCCTAAATCACATAGGTCTTCGGAAAATTGGAGCATGCCAATAGTGCAAGGGATGGTAAATGCTCCCGGATCTTCTTTCTCTTTAATCATCTCACTAGTCATAATTGAACTACAACTATGAGAAATTTCGATTGTCTCAATCTAGGCTCCTCTTTCTAGTAACTAACTCCTTCATGAATTTGACATAACCCGGCATCTCCAACAATGCTTCTACTAATGGTAAGTTTATGGAGAGTGTCTTTAACACTGATAAGAACATCTGGGATTTCTCATCCTCATTGTTCTTTTTTGCTGCGTTGGGGAAAATTAGGGGTTACCTTGGGAAGAGGTTGCACCACTTTTGGGATTGAGGTGCTCTTTCATTTATCCTCTTGTAACTCCTTGGTAAGACTTTGCGGGATTGGAACCTCTTCCTCGTCAATATCTTATTCTTCTTCAAGAGCTTGAGCTTCATCATTCCCCTTCATATCACCGCTCACTACCTTTCCACTTCTAGTAACCACAACTAGATTTTTGTCACCATCCTCCCTCGAAGTTGTGGTGTAATCAGCTTCCTCTCTTTCGACCACCTTAGGTTCCAATTGTACTAAAAGTTGGCCTAATTGATCTTCAAGTTGCTTGATTGCATCGGCATGAGAGTTCACTCTATTTTCTAATGACGAGAAATCAGCTTTTATCCCTTTTAGCATGTTATATGAGCCCTCAACCTTATCAAGGATGCTAGACAACAAATCATCTACTCGTAGACTACTTGCACTACCTTTTAATTTTGGGCTATCACTCGATTGTGTATGATCTTCTTCGTGTTCATTTTTCATTCCCCCATGATCACTTTGTTTGGCCCATTATTGATAGTATCGCCTCTGCTCTTCTTCCTTGTGGTAGTTCCAACCTTGATCCCCACCGTGCTTCAAGTAGCTAGGGTGGAAACCCTCCTCAACATTTCGATAGCTCCAACCTTGATTCTCCCTTGTCTTTGAGTAGCACGAGTAAGAACCCTCCTCAACACTAAACACTCCCCTTCATTCTTTGGATTTGCTCACATTTTCCAGCACTTTTTTTTGTAGTAGCTCCATTTGGGATAACCTTTTATTAATGCTTTCATCCCTTTCTTTTTCTTTATAAAGTTGTTCCTGTGTCTTCCTAAAACAAAAGGGTGAGACTTGGTCGTCTTTAGTGTACCTTGCTTGATTTATTATGGTCATATCATCAAGAAGGGATGAAGCTACCTCAAACGATTAAAACATTATTCCTCTGCGAACCAATTGATCAGCCACCCCTATATCTACTGAGTCAAGGCTTCTATAGAAGTATTGGAGTAGCACGTTGTTTGGAAGTCCATGCGTTGGGCATTTAAGTAATAGCTTCATAAACCTCAACCACGTTTTGTGGATTGGTTCACCTTCCAATCTCTTGAAACCTTGAATGCTATCTCATAGCACCATCATCCTCGATGGGGGAAAGAATCTCATATTGAATGCCATAGTAAGCTCATCCCAAGAGGTGATGGAATTCTATGAACACTCAGCCAACCACTTGCTAGCTTCACCAATTAAAGATAATGGAAACAACATGAGGCATACGGATTCTTGTGACACTTTCTCGAATGAGAATGAATTACAAACGTATGTGAATTTCCGCAAATGCTCATGTGGGTCCTCATGAGCCAAGCCTCCATAAAGTCCTTTCATTTGGAGGATATGGATTGTTGCGTTAGTAACATGAAATATAGCCTTTCCTTCGGTTGCCTAAAAACAGATTGTACCAATTCCAGCCATTTGAATTGGGTTATGTACGCTATTAAGATCGTCCATATCGCCTTGGTGGCCCACTTGACTACCATTTCTCCCTGCTTTACTCATATCTTCATCTGTTCAACAAAACCAACACAAACACAAAACAAATTAAATCGATTCAACTTCAGCCAACAAACTCACGAATTAAACTTCAACAAGAGAATTCTAAACAACACCACTCCCCGGCAGCGACGCCATTTTGATAAACGTATCAACTACACCTCATTAGACACTAGGTTTAGATGATTATTAATCAATATAAACCCAACAAGAGAGTTGGGGTCGATCACACATGAAGTAGTATTATTTTGAATTCAAGTATAAATATAAAATCATGATTTTTGTAGCTGAAGGAATAGAGATTATCAGAAACTATTACTAAAATTAGAATGGTGACAATCAATGCCAGGATAAGGGATTTTAGATTAGAAAGCTAACTCAACAAATAATTAAGGGCGATCATATATGGGAAAGATGTTTGGGGGGTTGACCAATCAATTGCTAAAATTCGACTCAATGGGTGTTAGTTGATAATCAATAGTGCTGACTCTTCGTGGTTAAGGTGAACTTTAGATGAGGTACTTTTCTCTCGAACAACTACCTCGCTTCAGTTGAGTTCTCTCGAACCTCAATGTACTAAAAATGGAAACAAGCCCACAACGTCACCAAATTCACTCTCTCAAGCTAAATACATAGAATAGATTTTAGGATTCACTCTCTTGAGTTGAACCCACTATGACCCAATAGTTATGAGTTTCAACTTATCACTTTGGTCTCAGGCTTCTCTCTCAAGCAAGCATAAAACACTAAATCAAATTGAACTAAAAACACAATAAAGCAATTAAACCACAACAATAAGTCAGACCCACTTCAAATTAACACTAAAATAGATAACAATGAACTCCCATCATGCCAAAATCAGCAATTAATCACATTGTCAAACCACCAAGATTTGGGGTTTTTTCTAATCATTATAATAGGGTCTTGTCCTCGGAATTGAGGACTCACCAACTTGGGGAAGCAACGCCAAGTGTCTTGAGAAGTAAGCTTGAATCCTCAACGGCCAGAACCTAAAAGTTTGGGGAAAAGGGAGAAAATATGGGTTAGTACAACACACGTACTAAGTATGGCTACTATGCATAAAAACCATTGAAACATGCATAAAAGGACATTTAGTCAAAACATGCTTTTTACCAAGTAAATCCAATAT
>JAJOOR010017652.1:0-15909 GCA_036250505.1 Solanum acaule
AGGGGTAGGTGATAAGGATCAATTTTCTTCTATAATTAGCACCGATCGTGGTGAAATGGTTCTGATTCCTCCATTTTTAACTAGAGAGGTTGGGTTTGAGCTCTGAATATGAAACGTATATTTTAAGTTTGATAACGCGCGAAATTCAAACTAATCGAACTCTGATATGTATATCAAATCAAAATTGGATTTTAAAAAAATCTTTTATGGATAAAATTCATAAGGATAACTTTGATGATGACAACGATAAAGATAACGATAACATATCTGATATAATTTCATAAGTAAAATTTAGAAATGATATGTATAGAGATTTTGTTCTTACCTTTTTGAGATAGAGAGACTATTTCCAACTGTGTTCAGTTCAAGAGAATATTTTCAAAGAAGGATGGTAAGAAAAATATAATAACATATAAAATAAATATAGTGACATATATAGAAAAATAATAAAAGAAAAACATCAAGGAAATGATTTTTATTTTCAAGTCAAGGAAGTGATTTCTCTCTTTGCTTTGAAGTAGTTTTCCTTTTTTTTTTATGGGGGTGGGGGGGTTAGGGGTGGTTTGGAAGAGTAGTTGAAGAGAATGGAATTACAAAATAATATACTCTCTTCATTTATTTTTATTTATCCATTTTTACATGTTTCGTAATAAATAATAATAATTTTATTATAAATATGTTAATTGATGAATGATGTATAGTCTTGGATATTGAAAAATGAATTAAGGAATAACTGAATAAGCAATTAATACCGATGGGAAAATTAGAAAAAATAACTGTTATATTTTACATATTAAAAGTGAAAAATAAAAATAAAAATATATTTAAAAGGGGTTTGAATTGACTTATTATTACTTGTTTTTGACTTTTTAATACTTTCATATATTTAGACACTTAAAAAGTAGTGGAAAAAAAAAAGGCAAAAGTCAAAATAAATAGTAACCTACTTTTGACGTTTCACTTTTGATTTTTAAGCTAGTTAAGAAAAAATTATCCAAACATCCCTTAAAATACTAAATAAATAAAAATAAACTAAGAATATAGATTATAATATATCAAATTTGTAATTTGGTGATGATGTAATTTTTGTAATCTAATTATGTAATACCTTCATGTTAATTTAGATATCTTAGTTTGATTAGATATAATATTATTTTTAAAAAAAAAAAAACATTTTTGACTTTTATAAATCGAAGATGAGTATAATTATTTAACTTTTAGATCTAAACTATGATATTTCTCTCAATTATATGATCAAAGCATATTGAAAAATCATATTCTTATGCATACCAAACACACCCTATTTTTGTTATATGATGGATTGATAAACGCACCATCAATCAATGGGGTGTAGAGTTTGAATTTTGAGTACGAAAGTTTTTTTGGTAAGCAATGCTACCCCTTTCTCCACTTTAATGAAATCTTACTCGACATAAATCTGAAATAGTCTAACTCCAATATACACGAATATTAAACATCATTTGAAAAAACCAAGAAAAGATAAACATATGTTATAATTATGACCACTTAATGTGATCACTATTAAGGAAAATTTGGACACACCCTAATTACTTCATGAATATACATTAGACAATAATTGCAAAAGATATTACTCATCATGTTATAGTTTTAATTGCACCTTTCCTACTTTAATATTAGATAACTAACCTTAGTGGTTATTCTCATCTTATTTTATAACTAATTTTTTTGAAAGTGTAAATAAATTTATAAAGCTTTTTTCAAAAATAAAAATTAAAGAGGTAAATTAATAAATTATTCTTTTTATTTACTATTCCTTAAGAAGAGTGTAAAACAAAAAATGGATAACTAATATAAAATTGAGGCATATCTTGAAATTTAAGATAATAAGATTCAAAAAAAAAATCTTATTTTTTTTAAAGTCAGACAAATAAATTAAAATAAAAAATATATTTTAATGATCGTGAAATAAGTGGAATAAGATAAAACGATAGACCCAAGATCCTTTTAACTTTGTTACGTGTGAATCGAACATATGCCCAAAACAGTGGCAAATAGTTGTTGCCAATAAACAACTCATGAAGTCAACTTATATTAATTAGGACATGTTAGTGATAAAGAAATTATAAATTCCAATACTATTGTCCACGCGTTTCTAATAATAATGATAACTTTATGGTCACTATTCTTCACTTTTTTTTTTTATTTTTTAAATATAAATTTCTACAAACTATGTGAAGAGTAAAAAAGAAAAAAAAACAAGGTAACAAATAATTTCAAATTTAATTATTAGGGGAAGAGCCGAGCGAGATAGTAGAGAGGCGAGCGGGAGAGGGAGAGAGACGAGCGAGATAGGAGAGAAGTGAGTGGAAAAGTCAGTATATCTCAGATACATATGAATCACATGTATCTAGAATACCATATACATTCTGAAATAGAAGATACATATGGAGAGAGGCGATCGAGAGAATTAGTGTATCTCATATATATGTGAATTCACTTGAATACAATGTATTTGGATAAATTACGCCAAATTTGACCTCATGTATCCGAGATACATGTAGGACACACTAGATATAGATATCTGAAAATCGAAATCTTACATGAATTGTAATTTCAAAAATTCATGAGAAAACAAGTAATTAGGTCCTAAACTTGTGGAATTTGTGTTGTTTGATTTGAAAATCATTTTCACTAATAAAAATCCTCGGAAATGATTTTCTTAGTGAAACTAGAAAAAAAAAACAAAATTTAAGAGTGACATTCCATATTAATTGTGTTCTCTGATCCCCACCTTTCAACCCCCCTCATCTTCACTCCAGCCTCCTCGTAGCCCCATCCTACCGCCTCCACATCTCCCATAATATTTATCTAAATTATATATCAATACGTTTAAATAATATTTTTATTTACATTTGAAATTTTTTGCCTTGCAAAGTTGCGGCCATAATATTCCCTAAGAAAGAAAATTAAAATAACGATTACTTGAAGTAATGAAACTAATTAACTAACTTTATCTTTCTATTAAAGGACTCAATATTATCTAATAAAGCAATAACACCTTTAAATTATATTTAATTAAAGGAAAATTTGTACCTTATGGTTTGTATAGCACACATTAACTTGCCAATTGCCATCTACTTAACTTATTAAGTATATTGTTATATAATACACGCAATTTCTTTTGATAAGTTATTTAACAAACTCATATCCTAATATTATATTGCAATATCTATTTATGAACACGACGCAATTTTATTTTCAGAGACTCAAATTCAAAAAATTTAGTCAATAATAAAGAAATATCGCAATCAAGAATTATTTACTGTTGGATTTAACTTGGTATGAATAAAAAATAGAGAGAAATGAAAATTTGAACGAAATGTTATTTTTTGCAAAGGAATTTTATCTCATATTACTTAATGAAAAAGAGTTTTTTTACTTATATATATTGATAGAAACAGGTCTTCTAGCTCTTAAAAAGTTGAGAAGAAGACAAATGTCCACAATCGTTGCTCACTCAAAAACAATAAAAATAATTAAATTTCTTAAGAACGCCAGTAAATTTTGTATTTTTGAAAATCAAAATATTAACACTCACAGAATATTAAAAGTAATATTTTTCTTTTAAAGTAAATCTTAAAAAGCACATAAATTATAAAGTATAGAGAGTAATTATTTTCACGTGCTAACAAATGGCTCTAGTGACAATAATTTGAGCCAGTGAGCAAATATCACGTTTTTTTATATATAAAAATAAATATCATTACTGAAGTGGCTCCCTTCCAATCAATTTATTTGCGTTAATATCATTATTTATTATTCATTTAAAAAAATATCTTTTCAATTTTTCGTAATTTTTTAATTTTTAATTTTCACATTACATGTTTAAAATTAGAAGATTAAAATAGTATATTAATATTATATTTATCACTAGTTAGAGAACACAAAATTCAATTTTTTTCATTATTTTCATGAATTTAGCTTCAAATCGAATCAAACAAACTAACTAAAACGATGGGAGTAGGTGGCTGAGATCCGAACATCCTCGACAAAAAATAATATTGCTGTTTTTTGTTTTGTGTTTATTGAATTTCTTAAAACAAGACTAGAGGTTGATTCATTAGTTTAGACTTTAGAACATTCAAAATTCACCTCAAAATTACAAGTTCAAATTATAACGCTATGTTTTTCGAACCTTTTTAATGAAAACTCTGCATCCTTCATTGCATGTTGCGTCTCACTTATTTAGCGAAAGGCGCACAAACGTATACGTTTTAAGAATAGTTTTAGAACATACAAATTTTTTTCTTATTTTTTTAATTTTATAACAAGTTAAATTAAATCACGTAAATTGAGACGGAACGAGTATATGTTTGTACAACACCTTAAATATTGATGGGATGACTCATCTGATCCTATCTCAAACTTTGTCTCTTAATTAAATAATACACTGCCACGTGTAATCAACGCGTTCTCTATTCGCTACACGTTTATTATATGGTTGGGTTTATTTTGTCTTTTTTTATTCTAATGAACTTTTCTTCAATGATAACGTATAGTATTTTTTCTCCTTATAGATATTAAATTACATAAATTGACACATAATATGATATAATATATTTTTTTGTTTACTTTTATTATTCGTACACTTTAGATTTTGTATGTTTTTTAAAAGTGAGTACTTTACTAAATATTTATATTGAGTAAGGTCAATTATTAGGTATGGGATTCGAAATAAGTTATTAATGTAAAAGATACAATATATATATAGAAATCTTTAAATATGAGAATTTATATATCTTGATAGGAAAGAAGTTATTAAAATATAGCATGAAATCGTCTTTTCTTGTTATAATTGGATCGACCGGTTATAAAAGTAAACCTAATGGGAAGTTTGTATCTAATGTGATTATTTTTTTCTTATTTTTATTTTTATTTTTATTTGGTGTTCGGTAGTTTTATTGGAGCCTAACTATGCTAGATGCACCATGTAGGGTTTCATTCAGGAGAACGCTCTTTCATACTCAAACATTGAATCCGAGACTTTTGATCAAGTCTCATGTATTCACCAGATTAGCAAACCAGAAACAATAAAAGATGGAAAAAAAAAACTATCCGACAGAACCCACTGTGTGCCATTAAGAAATTCAATCCCCTCAAGTACTCGAGGTTGTAGACTAATTCCTCCCAAGATAAAACGGATTAACCATTAAAGAAGTTAGCGGGACCTCGAACTTTGATAATTTCAACGAACTCAAAAAGACAGCAATGAGATCACAGACACGATCAGTCAATTTTGTTTATAAGAAATGTATGCAGAAGAAGGGAAGAATTCGATGCAGAATTGAGAGAAAGTCTCTCTATTTATAGCCAACAAAGGGTAGTATGGAAAGGTGTTAATTGTGTCTTATCGGAAATGTCACAACTCCTTGAAAAAAGACAATTTTTCGGAAAGGTCACGACTCTTTGAAAAAGACACAACCTTTTGAATTGTCACAACTCACGATCCTTTAGAAAAAACACAATTTTTCGTAAAAATCACAACTCTTCACTTCCTATTCACACCTTTAAAACTCAACTAGAAGGACTAGCCCTATCCATTGCGCCACTCATTCAAAAGTTGAATATTGAGTTTAAGTTATTTTTAAGTTTATCAATCGCTTAATCTTTACCTCGCAGTAGAAAATATGAAAAATAAATATTGATAGTAATGTTAAGACGCAATTTTTTAAAAATATTTTTAATGACTCTTGAAAATGATTACGAAAAGTGATTGTTTAAAACATGTGGATAAGATAAGTCTATTTTAAGCCTTATTATAAAATTATGAAGCATTAAAAAAGTTATTAAAATTACTTCGCAAAGCAAATGGGATAAAATGATTTAAACAAGGAAATAATTTTTTTACTGGCCATCAAGTTTATCAATGAGAAGGACATATACACCTTGTTTGGAGGGGTGTTACATTTAAATACAATATTTATTTTAATTGTTACTTAAATTATATTATATCGCATCATTTAAGTTCATCGTTAGATAACGTCGAGAAGATCCATTTTATATAACGATCGATTTGGTGTGATTACGCCGTTATCTTGATATTTTCTTCTCATTTTGTCTTTATTTATATTATTTAGTAGTTTATTTCATCTTTTACCCTACTTTTTCATAATAATTCTACCCAAAACCCTACTTTTCTCGTAGGTTTATCATTCAAATTATGGATGTTTGACATTATGTAACGACAGAGAATGGTATAATCTATTCAAACAATGCATTTATTAAAATAATACAATATAATATAATACATTATGAAATAATGTATATAAATATTTATGAAAAATCTACAAAGTCACCATAAAACTATTTTTTTATATGGTCTTTTATGTGTTACCCCTGTCCCACATAATTTAATAACAAATCAAAATAATAGATTCATTTAGATGGTCAGTCATTTCGAAATTAAGATTTTATTTTAATTTAATATTTAATGGAATTGACATTTGAAATCCAAATAGATTGTATATATCCTGTAAATTGAAAGAATCAAATGTGATTTTCTTTTTTCAAAATTGTATATTCAATGATTCATTAATATAATGCTAACAAACTAAATTTGATTCAATGAATAGAAAAAAAAGTAGTTTATTGAGAAAATTTTCAATCTATTTTGTATTTATACGTAGCATTTGACGTCATGGCTGAACGTTATAAATAAATCAATGAAAAAATTAATTAAAACAATATTATTATAATTACAATTTATCTCAAATTATTAGATGCACACATCACACATGTATAAACAAAGACAAATCAATATGCTTATTTTCTAACAAACGAAGAACACAAATATAAGAAAAAATGTTAATCCGTTAAAAATAATTTATTTTAATTAAAAAAGATACTTCACCTCCAGCCAAACACAAATAAATTAAAACGGAGAAAATAACTAATTTCCAAAATCAAAATGTTACGCTTTTCGAAGAACTAATTTAAAACTTTGAACATGTTTTTTCTATTCGTCTATTCGAGATGAGAAGATACATGCATGTTATATATTTTATAATAATTATCCAAATTAAATAAAAAAAATTTTTTTTGCACAACCACATATTTGTTTTATTCGGATTTATTACCTCACATAAATTTACAAAAATACAATAACCCAACAAAAAGTTACAATTTCATGGTTGAGATTTCTTCAATTTTTTATCTAGAGAATTCAGATTCAATATTTAGAATAATTTTTTTTTTTTTTAGAAATAATCCTTCAGTGCACAAACTTAAATTTAGTCAATCTGCACTATGAACAGAGATGCCAATGCATGTTTTCTTTTGGGTTATATTGCATTGCTCACAAGCAATATCATGTCGAGAAAAAAAAATCATACATCACTTAATTTAAAATAATATGAATTTCATGAAGAAAAAAAAACAATTAAAGTTCAACATAACGAACTTTGGTAATAATTATAAACGACTGAAGTTGCTTGTTTCCGAATTATTTGAAATTAGGTTTTAAGACCATCCAAACTTTAGACGCGTATGACTAAATTTCAGATTTGTGTATCTAAATTCTAAAGTTAATTTTAAAATAACCAAGTGTAAATAAATGGATCTTGATCTAATTTAATCCTAAAAATTAGCTCAAGAAGTGAGAATTTTTCAAAATATATAAAATGAGCACCCATTCCGTAAATCCTCAATGTGAGACATCCGCTACCCCTCTCTTCACGTCTAAGATTGAACATCTACAACATGAATAACTTTTTAACATAATGTCCCAATATCAGGTGATAAAAATTGAAATAGATCCTATTCTAATATATACCAAATAAGAAAATGTGTCTTGAACACCTGCCCTTTGAAAAAAGTCAAAAAAAAAGAGCGCAACGATTAATTTCCGAAGCTAACTTTCATTTATTTTATTATTATATTATAAGCTCTGGTTAGAGTGTACTTCTGTAGTCCATGAAATGTTCATGTACATCAAAAAAATAAAAAATCAATGGTCATAATAATAATTATTTTTTCATAGAAAAAGCTAAAGTATTTTGGTCAACCTAATGGAAATTATATTTGTTTGGTAAAGGAAAGTCTAAGTTTAGTCATGAATTTTTTTTTGAAGTCTAGTCTAAGGTAGCTTCAATTATTTGTATGAGGAATATGGTCAACAGTGGAAGGCTTTTAAAAAAAATGTATAAATAGAATTATTTATTTGGGTGGTTAATTTAATGCTTTCAAATCTTAACTCACATTATTCACAAGAAAAATTTAAATAAATTGAAAATAAATTTGTTATTAGTCAACTACTCCACTTGTTTTTTTAGGAAAATTAAATATTATAATGTCAAATTAGTAATTAATATTAGCTGGTATTTGACCAAATACACTTCAACTTTTTCCCCATAGAGTGGTTTTCTTATAAACTTCCATTCATAATTAATGAATTTATTTATTTTTAAAAAGTGAAATACGAGTTTTAACTAATTCGATACTAATAATAAATATCCAGGGTAATCTTATAAGAAAAGGTAAAGTATACATAGATCTTAATCCTATTTTTATGGAATAGAGAAGCTATTTCTGCTCACCAACTCAAAAGAAATATCTCCGAAACAATTTGAACATATTTCTCTAAATTCTAAAATGCATAAAAAAGTAATTAATAAAGTTTTTTCTACACTTGACAAGTATAGTTTAATCAAAGACAATTAAATTTGACTCTACATGGCATTTTCATCTATATTTACTCAAATGATGTACTATTTGAAGTAATTTTCTTCTATTTTTTTTTAAATTTATCAAAAAAATAATTCTTATATCTTTTTACGGAAATAAATAAGAGATTATTATACATTAAAAAAACTATAATAGAGACCTGTCTACTTTATTCAAATTACATCGTGACTGAAAACTAAAGCAAATATTAACTTCGTTGGAAAAAATGACATAATACATAAACGTGTTCTTTAAGTTGGCTTCCGCTGACATTTATGCCCTCTAACTTTGAATGCACACAACTAAACACTTAAAGTTGTTTAAAGTTAAATAAATAGATACATGCATCCTACGTGGTATCCTACATGACAATTCACGTCTTTTAAGTGAAAAAAGACTAGAAAGAAATAGATTTCCCTAGAAAGGGAAACTTTCGCATGACCACTATAATAAACTTAATTATGCTCCATAGCTATAGTTTGCATATTTACGGGTTGTAGCTACAGTTTAAGATGCCTCGTTTCTATAATTCATGGATTTGTATAATTCGCAGGTTTGTATAATTCATGAGTACATTTGTATAATTAAGTTATTTTTGTAAAAACTCGAAATAACGAATTTATACAATTACAAACATCAAAAGTATAAACAGTTACACAAATTATATTATACAAATTTTGAATTATATAAAAGTTTATACAAATTATATTATACAAATTCCGAATTATACAAACATATGATTTAAACAAAACTAAAAAGCTGAGCCGCATAATTATAGCTAAAAGTAGGTCACAAATTATAATTAAGGCAAACTATAGTTATATTAACTAATTAACCAGTATATGTTTTGCTTGTATGTGTAACTTTCCCTAGAAATATGAAGTTGTATTTGTTGGGCTAAAACGAATTTGGATTTGGGCTTAGATTTTAGAATACTAAAGCCTGACCCATTGATTATCAAATTGATCCATTTTCAGCCCAATGGACTTTTGAATTCACTTAAAGAACACGAGTTCACGTAATTTGCTCCTAACCTAGTGAGATTTACGTTTGTTTACTCTTTTGTTATTGATATTTATATTCATATTTCAAATATAACATAGAGAAAATTTTGTATGGGTTGAAAGAGAAGAGAGGGAAGAATAGGTTGGGAACTTGCAATAAATATATTTTGTACGGGTTAAATTAATTAGATAGACATAAGTCGGGTTTAAAGACATAATTAAGAGAAATTAGGTAAATTTATTCAATTTGGGGGAATTCATTCAACTAGAGAACATATTTATCAAGTTTCATAGTGGCTAGAGTATTTTTAATTAGATAGTATAACAAAGACAAACTTAATTAATAAATGAAAGTATAGAAATATATATATAAATTTCATTTTGCTTGAGATCGAAAACATTATCATAAGAGTCAATTTTTTTAATTTTTAATTTTTTTGCCGACAGAGAGACAGTTGGGAGCTACAACGTCTTCATCCACCAACTAATCATATCAAATAAAATAATAATGCAGTGCTAACTAAGTTTACCACTTGATTTTTTTTTCAAGTCGCTATCGTTTGGACACGCCTTGGATAAATTCCTTTAAATGTAATAGCTGGCAAACTACATAAAAGATATAAAGTGACTGAGAAAGTTATTGGTGAGGGAAATCTATCTCAAGTCTCTCATGTGGGAGACATGTCATAGACCTTAGTAATACATTTTAAAATTGTACGAGTTTAGGCCTAAATCAGACAATAGCACTATATTGATCTGAGTTGTTACATGTAGTATCAGAGTTACTCCATGTGCAACCTTTGAAGTTTGAAGTTGATGGGACAAATCACATCATTCAATATAGTTTGTGTATGTGATATCTTAGGTAAATTCTATATCGACAAAACACAACAAATATGTTGGATATATTAGAAAATATTAGACCTAGTAACATATTTTTAAAAAAGGGTTGATCTTGCCTAAATTAGACAATATCACTAATCGGATAAACCGTTACCATCACTAGCATTCTTAAAAATTATCGAAATCACTTTGAAGCCCCCAACCACTCTCCCAATGTTTCCTTACTTTTTGGTTCACTTAAAACTAAATATTATTTGTCCCAACTATGTCTCCTGCTGAATCTAACTTTTATTCAGGTACACATTTTGTTTAATCATTCAAAAATGATGACTAAAAGCTAAAAAAGTCATAGAAAGTTGGTAAAACAACTGAACTTTGAATCTTAATGGTTATTACTATTTGAAATTACCCATTGCTTATAAAGAAACAAATAATGTGCCAGCTTACACGCGTCTTGATCATTCTACTAGATATCAATTACTTTCCACCAATATCTTTGTCCTACAGGGTTAAGCCACCACACCATGACACCAACAAACAAATAATTTGACTATTAAGGAGGAAAATGGCTAGGGTTCCATTAGTCTTGCTATATGACAATGACAAGTTGACAGCCAACGTGCACAAAAGTATGGTGGGAAGTGGTAACAGCACAATGTGGATCTTCAAGAAGAGTGAAGGCTGCTAACTCTGCACATGGAACGTTATCCTCAGGCACATGGTGAAGCAAAACCATGTTGGTGCCTCACATGGCAACGGGACTGATACAACGCCCGACCTCCAATAATGCAACTTTAACCAATACCCAGTACTACTACAACAATAAATAAACACAACACATTTCCTCGACAAGCCATTCTTTAATTCTTGAGAAATTCTAAATCGAAAACGACAAAAGATGAACAAATATTTAAGCAGAAACAGGTAACAATATTACAACTACAAACCCACGCTCGTCACTCTCTCCAGCAAAGTGTAAACAAATATGGAACACACAAGAAAAAGAAATGCTCAAAACCCAGGGAGATCAGAAACACATTACACAACATATAATAAAATGTACTGTTTCTTCAGTTCTCTTCCTGCACCTCGTATTCCTCATCCTCATATTCACCTTCTTCATCAGCAGTAGCATCTTGATATTGCTGATACTCAGACACGAGATCGTTCATGTTGCTTTCAGCTTCAGTGAACTCCATTTCGTCCATTCCTTCCCCTGTGTACCAATGCAAGAAAGCCTTTCTCCTGAACATAGCGGTAAACTGCTCGCTCACCCTCCTAAACATTTCCTGAATGGAAGTGGAGTTTCCAATGAAGGTGGATGCCATTGAGAGACCTCTGGGTGGGATGTCACAGACACTGGATTTCACATTGTTAGGAATCCATTCAACAAAGTAGGAAGAGTTCTTGTTCTGAACATTAATCATCTGTTCATCAACTTCCTTGGTGCTCATTTTACCCCTGAACATGGCTGAGGCAGTAAGGTAACGACCATGACGTGGATCAGCAGCACACATCATGTTTTTGGCATCCCACATTTGCTGGGTCAGCTCTGGGACTGTAAGTGCGCGGTATTGCTGTGAACCACGAGAAGTGAGAGGAGCAAATCCAACCATGAAGAAGTGCAAACGAGGGAAGGGGATCAGGTTAACAGCAAGCTTCCTAAGATCAGAGTTCAATTGACCCGGGAACCTGAGGCAGCAAGTGACCCCACTCATCGTAGCGGAAATCAAGTGGTTCAAATCACCAACTGCAACATGATAAAGCATTTAGCAAGTGTAATAAAAGATGAGAAGAAAACCTATCACAATTCTAGAGAAGCCACTTTATAACCAAATATTATTTATGAAGGTTGCATTTTCACCAGTTCAAAAAAGGGTGAAAGCGAAAGTTAAATCTATACATTGATAATCAAAGCACATAGACAAAAAGTAAAAATTATCAATTTGGATAACGTATACTCACAGCTGGGTGTGGTAAGCTTGAGAGTCCTGAAACAAATGTCATATAGAGCTTCATTGTCAAGCACCATACACTCATCAGCATTTTCAACAAGCTGATGCACTGAAAGGGTAGCATTATATGGCTCAACCACTGTATCTGAAACCTTTGGTGATGGGAACACAGAGAACGTGAGCATCATGCGATCAGGGTATTCCTCCCTGATTTTGGAGATCAGTAAAGTTCCCATTCCAGAACCTGTTCCTCCTCCAAGTGAATGGCACACTTGAAAACCTGCAAAAAGTAGAAAAATGTATCAATAACACCACAATAGTGATCAAATTAAGCACAGTTGTATTACCGACTAAAGATTCTAAGAAATACTACTCAAATCCATGAATATACCTTGGAGACAGTCACAATTCTCAGCCTCCTTCCTGACAACATCAAGAACAGAATCAATAAGCTCTGCACCCTCAGTGTAATGACCCTTAGCCCAATTGTTTCCAGCACCAGACTGGCCGAAAACAAAGTTATCAGGCCTAAATATCTGGCCATAAGGACCAGTTCTCACACTGTCCATCGTGCCAGGCTCGAGATCCATGAGCACTGCACGGGGAACAAACCTCCCACATGAAGCTTCATTGTAATACACATTGACACGTTCCAATTGCAAATCTGATGTTCCAACATAGCGTCCAGAAGGATCAATTCCATGTTCATCACATACAACTTCCCAGAACTTTGATCCAATCTGGTTTCCACATTGTCCACCTTGGATGTGAAGGATTTCTCTCATCTTTTCTGTAATAAACAAGATGTTCTAAGTTCTTCTCTTAAATTAAAAACCACTACAGAAATTATAAAATTCATGATTCACAATCAAATATATCTGATTCTCACTAAACTAAATGGATCACTACGACATTCACCTATCAAATCATTACTTCCAGTGGATAAACCTTAGTCCTTGAAGCAATTTGCGCGTTTAAATAGCATCAATATCATTACGAAATACTGATCCAATTCTATTACATCAAGCACATTATTCACACAAATAACTATACAATCACATTTTCCACAGATCTCAACAAATAAACTACTCACAGTACATTCTACACAAAAATACAGCAACTCTACAACATGTGATCTAACAAACAGTAATTCTCAAATCTCAAAATTAGCAAAACACAGAAAGTACACTCGATCAAAACATTGAAAATGAGGCAATGAGCTAAAAAAAACACAATATCAATCTAAAACTATCATTTGCAGTAGATTTTTAACAAAACAAGGAAAATGAGGCAAAAATCATTTCAAGTAGCAGAAAATCATTAATCACAGTAAAAATCATCAAAAATCACAAATGCAATGAGCTAAAAAACATGGAAAACTCATTGATCTAAAATATTCAAGTAGAAAATATTGCAGAAACAGATCAAGCTAAATAAAATGAACCAAAATATCACAATATGACATTATAGATCTAAAAATATCATCATACGCGGAGGATTTTCACATAGTAGACAAGGAAAATGAGGCAATCAATCATTTTACGATAGCAGAAAATCATTATACAACTCATCAAAAATTACAATATGACATTACAGATCTAAAAATACAGTCCTACACGGAAGATTTTCACAAAATATACAATGAAACTGAAAAAAATAATCACTCTACTATAGCAAAAAATCATCGATCACAGTAAAAATCATCAAATGCAATTCAAAAAACAATAGATCTGCGAACAGTAAACAGAAAACATACCTTCTGAATCGGAGAGAAAACTGAAGAGATCTGAAAAATTGACGAACAGTGAAGTAGAACTACTCACTCGATCGAGAGAGTAGTAGAAAGAGTGAGAAGAGTAGGCGTAAGGAAAATGAAGCTCACGAGAGAATTTTATATGAGCAAGAGGGAAAGATCAACGGCTGTAATTTATTCCCTCCTTTTACATCTGGACCCCTATGATGAAAAATGAACGGTCAAGATGAGATCTAAAATGGTGAGATTTGATTTTATAGGTAAAATATATTAGTTGAGAGATATTTTAGTGACGATTAATCGTCTTATTGTATTAGCGAACAAATCATTCCGAGGTTAGTTATTTCTATATTGTTGGGGTTATCCCGAGGTTAATATGGGATAAATAACTCGCGGCTTTATCCTAACTAAATATGCGATAAATTTATCTTAAACTTAATCTCAAAAATAATTTTTCTTTATCCCTCGTACCAAATAAGCGCTTGTTACTTTTCAAATTTGCTCCAACCATGTTGGTTTTTTCTGGTGTTCACACCGTTTGATTAATTTTCAATATAAAAAAAATTATGTAAGAGCCACCATCTTTCTACCACTAAAAAAACATTTAAAATTTAAATATGCGGTGTCGAATTGAAATATTTTATTATTATGAGATATTGCGTTTAATTTTCATACCATTCCACTCTAACTAATATAATAAAATAGATTTGAATTTTTGCAAATGAATAATGGGTTTCTTCTATTGATAGAATTGGATAGATTAAGTCAGTATTTTTAAAGATATCAAAATTTTATTAGACTTAAAATAGATTCTTACAAGACAGGTTCAATTCATGTTCTTAAAATTTATGGTTCGTTAGAGTTTCTTGGAGGTTGCTCAACTTTAAACTTTAGTTCATGAAAAATAACTTAAATATTTCATAAATTCTTGAATATTCACAAAGAGATCAAGATTTGTAAAATATTATCTTTCTCAAAATCGAAGAGATCACTGGAATGTTCTTATGAGATCAAGATCAATACTCAAAGTGATGTCGACGTTCCTAGAAATCAAATATCACAAAAATTCAAATTATCCTACGTTTGAAAAATACGTGTCTTAAATCACAAAAATTCCCATGTGAGATCACTTTTGTTTTCCTCACATGATATGTTTGAAAACAAATCAACTAAAGTATATTTATATTTATATATAAGGATAAATAGATGGTACTCTCACTTGTTAGATCTCTATTGGTCATACATTCACAAGACAGGGAACATGGTATTAAGCAAAGAGACAAATAAATCCCCTAATTAAGTACACCATATATATAAATGGAGATCACATGAAATAAGATTGTTAGCATGTGATTTGCCTTGGTCCTTGTATCACTCTTATTAACTCCTATATTTTAGAATTTTTCTATCTTTCAAGTATACATTTTATTTTTTTCAGATTTTATTTTGTGAAACTACGATAAATATCTTATTGTTATTGTACATTAAAATAACTTATATTACATTAATTTATAACGATTAATTAAGTAACAAAAAATTAAGATGAAATGTGTATTAATCACTATTATAGGCAAACGATTGTTATGATTAAGTAAATTAAATTATCCCATGAGAATCGATTTCAAAGAATAATAAGCTTCTCAGTCATAAA
>JAJOOR010017653.1:0-19971 GCA_036250505.1 Solanum acaule
GGGAAGGGAAATGGAGAGGAGCCAGATCCTAATTTAAGTATTATATACTTAAACTCCCCCCCCCCCCCCTCCCTCCTCCCGGTTACATCATAAGGAGTTGACCTAAAGATATAGACATCTCCTATTACTCTTTTATTCACTTTTTCAAGAATCGATTATATAAAAATATTCTGCTCAATATCAATAAAATTGATCTCTGCTGAATAAGTCAAAATTAAAAATGATTAGCAAAGAATTATAGTGGAATACGAGACGTTTTTTGCACAAATTAATGAACATGTTGGAAGAGTTTTTGAAATTCTAAAAATTCTTGGAGTTTTACAAGAAAAATAGAAAGAAAAGGAAGTAGAAATAATTATTCGGCACGTGAATCTATGATTTAATTCTCCGTAAGATAATTTATATACATATTTTCTAGCTCAAAGTCTCTTATTTTTTGGCACCTTTGTTGAACCTATGATCTCTCCGTTAATTCTCAATTTATACGTTCTTTTTTTGTGGTGCATAACGGTGAAACTAGTAATCTAATAAATAAATTAAATACCTTATTATAACATGCTAAGAAAGCTAGTTATATTATAATATTATCAGGTTTATATAAGTTAATTTTGATCTCAAACAATGTTTAATTTTTCTAGACAATGACTATATAAAAGAATTATTAATTTTGTTCAGTAAATCATTGTAGAACAGATAAGAAATCATTAATTATACTGTACAAGTTCATGATACTCAATTAGTTAATTAATAATTTGATTATAAATTTAGATAACTAGAATAGGGTTATATTAGGGTTAGTGGTTCTTGCCCGTCGTAATCAAAACCACTAATGTCCACGTCCATCAATTGGTCTGTGATACCGAAAATTACTGAAATAGCTGTAAAATTATTCTATCTGTTTATTTTTACTCGTCACATTTATATTTATCACGTCTAAATTATGATTAACAAGATTATTTTACCACACTATCCTTTAACTTTTCTTGATATATTAAAGTAACAAGTTAAAATGCAAATATATTTTTAAAATATTAGACAAGTAGAAGAGAACGAAGATGAGTATCTTTTTGCTGCCCAATAGAGTACAATATTTATAAGTTTCACAATGAAAACGCTGCTTACTTAAATCGATTCAATATTAATAACTCAAATTCAAAACTTTTGATTAATGCTGAACAAATACATATCAATTTACCGTAATTCTTTGTTATTTTAAATTTATATTATATTTCCTCATTTGGTATTAATATTGATAGATTTTTTGTTTTTATTGAAATTAGAAATCTTGCGAAAAAACTTCTTAATTATGGGACGGTCAGAAAAAGTAGAGCGTGTTTTCCGGTGCAAGGACGAATAAGCAAAAGCTGATTCTTCGCCACGTGGAATAATTACACCCGTCCGATCACCATGCAACGGCTAAGATGAAATCCTTGTTGATGAGATTTTATTGCTTCCAACTGCAAGAGAACTGTAGAAAAGAAATGGAAACAACAACAACAACAAAAAAATGAAAAATAAATTAAATTAGTGTGAGAAAGAGAGAGTGAATTAGTGTGTGTGAGAGAAACCAAATTTTTTTTTTTTTAGTACTACTACAAATTTAAGAGAGAGACAAGAAAGATGGTACTGTTGTATAGTCTTAAATTGAGGAAGAGGTAGCAGCAGTGGCCATGGCGGCGTTGCAGAGTCTGTGACTTTAATGCACCATAAAAGTAGAGAAGTGCAACCATTTTTTTTTCTCCTCTTTCGATTTCCTGAAAAACAAATAAAATTGTCCTGAAAAGCTGCTAGAAGCACTTAATATAGCCCAAAAAGAAAAAAAAAATTCCAATCAAATATAGCTGTTAGATGATCAATATCATAGCCATTTACTAGGCTTAAAGAGGTTTGTTTTTGTTTTTTTGGCTATGGATATAGAGTTAAAATTGACGACAAACACTTCAGCAGAGATATGTCTGGATTTTTCACACTAGGTGGTGGCGGAGCAGGAGGAGGAAATAAGAACCAACAACAACAACAAGAGCAAGATCAATTAGCTACAAATAGCTTACTTCTTTTCAAAGACGACGAGATCTACAATAAGGGTTTTGAGTTATGGCAGCAGTACTATCAGTTGCATCAACAACGAGCACAGCCTCATCCACATCATCATCATCAACAACCACAAGATGTGGATTTCTCAGTTGGTGTGGGGCCCAGTTGTAACAGAAGAATCATCAGTACTGGAAGCAGTAGTAGTAGTGGTGGTAACAATAACATTGTCGGTGGTGGTACTGATGATCATAATCATAATCATCATCAAAATATTACTAACAATTATACTAATTCGTCTTCTTATAGATCATCATCAGGGTTTCGCGTTATGCGTCCCAGTAGTACTGGCACCGCTGGTGGAGGAATTAACTGTCAAGATTGTGGAAATCAAGCTAAAAAAGACTGTTCACATTTGAGGTGCCGGACTTGCTGTAAGAGCAGAGGATTTCCATGTCATACACACGTTAAAAGTACCTGGGTTCCTGCTGCTAAAAGACGTGAACGGTTGCAACAACTTACTTCTCTTCAACAACAACAACAAAATCAACAGCAACAAACTCAACTTCTTAGCTTAAGAGCTGATCATCACTCTAATATTCCAAAAAGGCCAAGAGAAGACCCATCTTCCTCCTCTCTTGCTTGTACTCGTATACCCAACATCTCGTCAGGTAATCAGAGACGGATTCAGAATTTAATCATCACAAGTTCAAATGCGTCATGAAAAAAATTTGTGGGTTTTTCAGGGAGGTAGATCGTCTGTTTTAGAATTTTGATGCTAAATTACAAAATAAGAGGAAGAAAAATTATCGTATAGAACAAAAATCCGTGATAAATATGCTATAACATAACATTGTCTCGTGGGACTATATATACAACAAACATAATATTTACATATTTAAATTTCATATTTCTCAATTATTTTTTTTGCTTTTTTCTACTGTATAGAAGTAAACTTGACGAAACAAAATTGTTCTGATTTTGTTGCTTTATTTCACTTTGTTACTCTGAAATATTCATGAAGTTCATTATTTGATTTTGGTACTAAAGTTCTTTTTTTCTTTTTTTTGAATGCTAGGGTTAGAGTTAGGTGGTCATTTTCCATCAGAAGTGAGTTCTCAAGCTGTTTTTCGATGCGTAAAAGTGAGTGCAATCGACGATGCAGATGATCAATATGCTTATCATACGGCTGTGAATATTGGTGGACATTTATTCAAAGGAATTCTGTATGATCAAGGGCTAGAAGGTCGATATAGTGGTGGAGGTGGTGGAGAGAGTTCATCTGGTAGTGGCGCCGCTCAACAAGCACTGAATTTTATAACCGGCGCCACCACATCTACCACAGCAGTCGCCACCACTAGTCACCAACATCAGCCGGCTGTTACAATGTATGATCCTTCAGTATATCCAACTCCCATTACTGCTTTCCTGGCTGGTACGCAATTCTTTCCACCTCCCCGGCCTTAATCAGAGGCGGATTCAGAATTTACGAAAATTTTGCTTTAACTTCATTGACATATCCATTTAGTTAATGGGAAGGAGAAACTAATGTTCTAGTATTTCTCCATGAATTTAGACATTGGTTTTCTTATATGATGTTAGTTTAATATTTTGAATTTCAAGTATGACTCTTATTTTGTTAGCATTAATATAATTGTCTTATGACTCTTATCTATAAGCTCCTTTATTATATTGTGATTTTTCAAAGAGGAATTAGTATGAGATCAATTTAATTTATGCATATTATTATATATCATGTCATGGGGTATATTGGTTCGAAAGGATTACATCCTTCAATATGAGATAGATAATGGCAAGATATTGGTACTCATATTGTTGCAATTTATGTGGTATAATTAGAATTTAAAGAGTCAATCAAGTTTTCGTTGATCAAAATTTTTGTATATTATGTCTTTTATGATGTTAATCATTGTGATTTATATTATTTTTTCACATGGTTTTCAAGTATATCTAGAAACATAGAACTTCTATGTCCAAATTTACGATCAAAATTTAGAAGTTTGAATCTCAAAGTTCAACTAAGTGTCAATCTCTCTAATCTTTTCACGCTCTTTTTTAGATGAATATTATTAATAGTCACACAAATATTTGTGACTCATTTTATACGAGTTCATACTTCATATTTTAAAAGTATTTCTTTCTTAAAGTTTGTGTCAAGACGGGTTATATTACATAAATTGGGACGAAGGAGGTATATTTTTGTGGTGCAATTTGCATATCTTATATTTTTACTCTCTTTTTCTAGGTTTTTTCTACTCTTAAGTATGAATTTCAATTTTCTTTCTGGTCACATTTAAACTTAATAGTACTACTTTTTTTCCAGCATATCCGATTGCTTACCGGATTATATGGGGAAGAAATAGATACGTTTCGTGTTTGGTTGGGTCCAAAGATTTTGTTTTTTTTTTATATAATTTTAATTCTCTGAGTTATCTGCCTCTTATAACCATTCATTTACTTATTTTTATTTGTTTTTTTGGGGGTGTTGGATTAGAAATGCATGGGGGACAACCATTTTCTTCTAATAAGTCCGTTCTTCTGGGATGTTGTCTCCTATTTTTCCATATTTTTTTGAGTTAATGTATATCTGCACCGATAGTACAATGAATTCTTTCACTTCTTAGTATCCCGCTTCAGACTAATTATCATGTTTGACTTTTCAAAAGTAAAGATTGAATTTATGTCAAAATTAAGTATTTTATGTACATATTTTTAGTAACTAATCTAATATTATTTGTTAGTTTCCATGCTCCGATACAACAAAGTTCAAAGTGGATATAGATATTGTGATAAAATACTAGTATGTGGTCAAAAGAATGTGTTTAAAGGAATTTAGAATATATACAACATGTGTTCAAAGGAAATCCAACTACTTTACCCACACTTGAATTTAATTCTTAAAAAAAAACTACACTAAGGACCTGTTTAGATTGGCTTTTGGCTTATGACTTATAAGCCAAAAGTTAGGATTTCTAACTTTATGGCCTTTGATTTATTTTTGTTATTTTGGCTTTAAAATAAGTGCTTATAAACATTTTTTAACTTTATCTAAACACTTCAATTTGTTTAAAAGCTATTTTGGTTTAAAAACACCTAAAATAAGTCAAACCAAGCGGGCACTAAATAATTTTTTATATCTTGAAAATAATTAAAAGAGGGGGGCTTGACTTTTTCTCTTGATACAACATAAGGATAAATAATTCATCCTTTACAATAGGAGGGCCAGGAGATCAATGTCTACGAGATAACCCCCACACATCTAATAACAAGTAAATTAACTAATAAAAAAACTCGATTTATCGTATCTGAGTCTAATGGATGACAATATAAGAGTCCTTTGCACCATAAGGCAAATACTGAAAAGAGCTGAAAACTTGATAATTTTAAGGGCATCTCCAACCTTGCCCTCTATTTTATTCTTTAAATATATTGTTTGTTTTTTTTTCTAGAAAATCAACTCTAATCTAATTCTCTATTTTACTCTCTAAAAAAAATCTTCTCTCTCCTCAATATTATATTATTATTTCTATTTCATTGGCATTTCCTTATTTCATAATATAAATCCTTTCTCCTCAATCACTTTATATAATTTTTACGTAATATAAAATTTAATTTTTTCAAATTCATTATTTAAT
The DNA here is from genome assembly GCA_036250505.1 of Solanum acaule. NCBI lineage: Eukaryota > Viridiplantae > Streptophyta > Magnoliopsida > Solanales > Solanaceae > Solanum > Solanum acaule. The sequence goes on from JAJOOR010017653.1 coordinate 5,688, forward strand.
ATAAAAATTTATTTTATTCAAAATTTCTAAATAACATAAATTGCAAGTTAATATATAATATACAAATTAATGGACAATTCAAATAAAAGTGAAATCATCAATGAAATACAATTACATAAAAACTACATAAATCAACGATCACAACTGCAATCACAACCACAACAATTCTCTGGATCATACACTAATTTTTTTCCGAATATTGTTAAATCTGGAAACGACCTACCGGATTACTGAATTATTGTTGCGATAAAATTATTATGTATTGTTATCTTATATTTAAATTATTATGTTATGTATTATATTTTTAAATTAAAATTTTCATCTTATCATTTTAATTTTGTTCATTCTTCATAGTAAAAATTAATAATAATATCAAATTATATTAAAGTGATGAAAATTATAAAAAATTGAAATATTATTAATTCGGGATGAAAGTAGTGTATATCAAATAAAATATTTTTTAAAATGTCATATTACATTTAAAAAGAATTACGAATGTTAGATATTTAATTAATGACCTTATATTAAAAATAATGTGTTAATTACAGAATAATAGAAATATAATAAAATAATGAAAAAGTGAAATAAAGAGTGTGAATAGTAGTTCTCCAAATTTGGAGAAGTACTATTCACCTCTCTATAAATGAAGAATAGAGAGTTAATTAAAGAGTGGTTGGAGAGCCCATTCTCTATTTTACTCTCTAAATATAGAGAATGAAGAGTAAAATAGAGGTGGGTTGGAGATGGTCTAAGTGTAAACTCACTTGTACATATTATATGAACTTGAGGTCACTAATATATTATGAACTTTAAATTTTGAATATGCCCATGACTTCGAGTATACTTTAAGATAGACAAATAAAACAAACCTTGTTATTTTTTCTTCTTGTTCAAATTAGACTAGACATAGAAAGGTGTGAATAATAAATTAAAGATAAAGAGATTGAAAGTAAATGGTGATATAATATGTTTAAGTACATTTTTGTGGCAGAATAAGAGAAGAGCTTTTAACTATATATATATATATATATATATATAGGCTACCCTTTTCTTCATTTAGAGAGAGCTGAAAATGCGGAGAAGCTTTCCTTTGATTCGAAAATTCTGAAACTAAGTACTCTCTTCTTTATTAGGGCAAACAACTTATAGTACAATACACACATTAATTACTTTTTTTTTTCTTCCCAAGGCTTTACTGGCATTGGGTTCTTAGATGCTTGGTTTCTTTATTAGTTCGAGTATATAAGAATAGTACCGAATATAATGTATTAGTAATGTTGACGTAAGGAATGTTAAGATAGTGTCTTCTATATCTATTGTTTGGTGTAATAAGGTAGTTGTGTTGTTAATCATGTTTATTGGTGTATTAATAACTCTTGCATGAGTTTATTCATGCTAATAACATGTTTGTTATGTATTAGTTGTACAAACCTGATAATACTAAATAGATTGAATAACTAATATATTTATATTATTTATACATAGATTGAAAACTTTATCAAATAAAGGATTAAATAATGTTATGACATGTATATATGTTAGTATTATTTTCTTCTAGCACACTAACGTATATACAACTCGTATGAGTGTAGTTGAACTGGTCATAGCGAGTTATTACTTGTTATAATACTTTTAATTCTAATCGCATAAAAAGAAATTATAGAAAATCGATTTGATTGTGTAAATATATTTTTATTTCGTTATTGTGTAAAAAAACTTAATAGTAGCAGCATAGCAATAATATTAGGTACGGGTTAAAACGAGCAATGAGTTTGCTCAGACATTGAATTTTGTATATTTTTTAAAATCCTTTAATATGAACTTAGTAACTAAAACGAGCTATGAGTTTATTCATAAGTTCATAGATTTAAATGAAAAAAAAAAGTTCATAATTAAATTTCAAATCCTGGCTTTTATTATATTTTTTCTTTTTAAAAAAATATATGCTAGCTAGGTGGTGGAAGTTTGGAAGTATCCATTGTATTGATCATATCAATGAGCATTGTTGTGATTATCCATTAAGTACTTATATGTCCCAATCAAGTTTATTGTGGCCAATATTTAGCTTTTATAGTACAGTAGAGTTTCTGTAATATGTCAAAGATAGTGTAATTCAGAGAAGTGGCAGATTTATTGTGAGGAATAATAAATGACTTTGCACATTTTAGAAACTATTGTTACCTAGACATGCCAATTTTCTTTTTACTGCACCTGCCTCCTTTTAATAAGGTCCCCAAACAACAACTACTACTTTTTTTTTTTCTGGAGATTTATACACACATTATCCAGGGTGTATATCATTTTTTTGCACTATGTATAGAGTTGTGCCTTTTTGCGACCTAGCTAATCTAAATATATTAGTGTCTGATAATTTCGTAGCTAAACAGTAGAAATTTCGTGTTAATCTCATTTAGTGATGTATTAACTGGATGAGGGGAAGTGCTTGCCTATATCATTACAACATTCTCTTCTCGATAATTGGATAAGAATGGATTATATATATAAGAAAATTTAAGTAACGAGGGTTTAGGAAGTTTTTTAGCGATAAATTATAATTGTGAACGCAATAACTGATTCAACACAGAAATAAAACTTTGCAACTGCTTCATTTAGCTTGAGGTAATGATCTTGAACTTCTTTCATTTTGCTTATACTTCTTCCATCCATTTTTACTTGTTCAGTATTAACTCGACATATTCCTTAAGGAGCAACAAATATACAATTTTACTATACCGTTCTTTGAATATAATAAATTCAATATTTTAAAAAATATCTGCAGTTAATAAATTTCTTTTGTCTTGGTACAATAGAAATACTACACGAATAAATTCAAGGTATATTTACATTGTCTTACCAACATAAGTTGTAGTGGCCAATAGAATGGTTGAGATACTTTCATCCTTCCCTGAAAATAAAAATAAAAAATTTACTCCAAATTTAATCGAGCATCAATACAAATATTGAGAATGTTACTCTGATTCCTTTTTTACCATCTGGATTATCACAGCTCGTGATCTGGCAGTGTGAAAAAATGAGTAAAGATGGTATGAATGATAAGGGTTGTTTTGGGGATTGGAGAAGTATTGTCCTATCGCTATCGTTTGTTTCTCCTTAAGTCAAAATGCAACTACTTGTTTGCCTACCTGAAACTCAAGGCACTCCACATTAATATTATATCATTTTTCACTACCATACCTTTGATTTTCACCTTTATCACCGATAGCAACTATCAGGTAACTTTTTAATTTAAAAAAATTACATTAATAAATTAGTAAAATGCAAATTATGCCATTTTGGCATATTAGAACACTTGTTATTAACTCTTGATTGAATCAATAACCTGCTCATATATAGTACATATTTATTAACTCATGAAATCATCTTGACTCATCTGAATTCAGCTCAACCGGTTAATTTAACACCTCTATATGGTAGTATTTTGCATGAATATCTATTGTTTTTTTTCTCTCTAAAAATGCTCGGGGCATCTGCCACTTATTTATTACTCCTATTGCTTTCTTTTTTAAAAAAAAAAAAAAAAAAGACTTATTGAGAGCTTATACTACTCTCTATCCAACACTTTACGTGATATCATTATTACTCGAGTTAAATAAGTTTTTACTTAATTGTAATATATGACATTTTGAATTATTAAATATTTTGATTAAATGGTTCCAATTCTTGTAGAATTAATTGTGTCATATAAAATGGAATCGATCGCGAAACTAACTATACAAGAAGGGTTGCGAATTTCTACATCTCCCCAAAATTCTCCCAACAGCCTAATTTTTTTTCTTTTGTGAGTGGAGGATTGATAGAAATTAAAGATTGGAAAACAACTCAAAACTAATTATGTCAAAATCACTTAGTTAGTAATAGTATGTACTTGAGTTTTTTTTTTTTTTTAATTTTTAGTTAGGTAAAAGAAGAGAAATTAGTAGGGAAAAAATGAAAAATAGTGATTGCAATTAAGAGAAAAAATCCAAAAATAATGATACAATACACACTAGGATATGAACAAATAGGTTAATAGGGTGTGGAGAATTTAGGAAATAGTAGGCTGAGGCCTCCACCAAATAATCAATCAAACAAGCCAGCGTGCCTCTTCATTCTGTAATGTTTTTGGTATTTGAGCTTTTAAAAAATAAATAAAATAAAATAAAATAATTTATTTTATAAAATGTGGTCCAAAATTTTACCTTTTAGTCTTCATAAATGTCAGTAGTACTCTACATTCCAACATAAAATACATTTTACTATTCAAATTTAGTGACTGCAATAATAATTAATGTGTCTTTTGGACCCCTAATAATAATATAATGTCTTCATATAACAACAATTGTAGTACTACATTCTTCTATCCCATTTGTACGTCTATCTGCAAGATTGGGACCTAATGCCCTGAGGATTCTGTTGTGACCTTAGAAAGGGTAATTGAATTGGTGTATTTGACTATCAATCCAAACGATCCCACTACATTAGGACCCTACTCTGTTATGCTAGAAGACTGAGTAGCTTCAATTTATTACCAACTTCGGGTTCAACAACTTATCAAGTTGCAAATGTTATGAAGTCATTAAGGCTATATATGACTTAACAAATTGTAAATGTAATACAGTTATTAAAACATGTTAAAGTTAGGTCATGATCAGTTCAAAAATATATTGAAAAGGATGGTGAAATTTTGAGAAATTTGTTTTGAGGAGTATTCTAGTTTGGCAAAATCTAACAAGTCTAATGTTCATTTGATAAGAAATAGATATTGGACTAATTAACTCAATTACAAAAGCAACTTCGACATGTGAGAATTGTTTAAGATCATATAAAAAAATTTGAGGCCCAACTGGTGTGGAACTCAATAACCTCGGAATACTTAGGATTAGAATTTAGACATATCGAACATGGAAATATCATGGGAGCACACAGTCAGTTAAAGTAAACCATGAATGAGCTCAAAAGTTGAGGATTTTGAAGAACATCTAGAGAGAATGATTCAAGTCCAACCGATGTGTAATTCAACACGTTATAATAATTAGTATTTGAGGTTGCTATTCTAGAATTCCGATCATGTAAAGTTCAAATTTGAGTCTAACACATCTCTAACAAATATTCTTTTCCAACTTCAATCAACTTCAAATATTATTTTAAATTTTCATCTTTCAACCAATATTCTTGACATTATTATTTTGTCTAAAGAAGACACAAGCTTAACCCAATTTGACTAAATTTTCTTTCATAGGGACCTTATATTATGTAAATAATTCCAAGAAAATGAGCATGTATTTCCACGTTATTCAACATCATTATGAATCCATAAAAATAATGTGGTAGACATGGGTTCCGTCTTTTGGGGTGAATGCAAATAAATCCAAATTATTTACTTATTTATAATAAAATAAATAAATAATAGAGGATATGATATGATGGACCAATAAATAATCGAAAATGGGACCGCTACACTTGGCCCACTTATTTCTAAATAGTCTTCTCATACGTATGGGCTTTACCGCATGCCTAATTTTCATGGAGTCCAGCAATTTGACCCGTATCTGTCATTTCACACCAATAGTTTCTCGAAACAATTCAATAGTCAAGAGATCACAATTAATCATAGTATTTGAATCGTAAATAGGCTTACGGGTTTCTCCATATAGAAAGTAGATATGCAGCAACCACGACTTGCGTTGGAAATTTTCACAAAGTGGATAAACTCCCTTTATTCACAACCTAGATATCTTTTAAGAATACAGAGCGTTTCACTAACCCTAGCCGTCATCTAATTGGATATTTTTTTGTTTACACCTATAATGATGTATTTGTTCATAAGGAGTTAGGTATAAGAAAGAGGACAAACTAACAGACTGTTTTCAACTTCCTGATTACAAATAATGGTGGAACGACTTAATTGCTTTGGGCCCAGGAAGCGAAGGGAATGAGCTCGGCTGCTAGTCAAGTCAATAGCAGCCAGAGCAAAAGAAGTTATCATATGACTCAATATATTGAACATACGTCATGTCCTATTGAATTATCGCTCGATATTAATACTGGTTTACAATATTATAAATTTATGTTATGCTTTGGAGAAACGGGATCGCCTTTTAATGTGTTGTTGCACTCTTCTTTGGTTGAATGGAATTGTCTTATCTATCTTATCACCACTTCAATAAGAATGACTTGTCATTCTCTGTTGCACATCGTATTCTTGTCCGTTCAACAGTTTAACGGCCCATTTTGTAACTGTGCCAACACCATCATTTTAGAATTGACCATCGATAAAAAATCAATCTACGTCTAGATCAATTTAGATACTTTCTGTTTCAATTTATTTGTTTTACTTTTCTATTTAAATTCTTTTAAAAAGAATCTTTATTTGTTTTAACTCACCACTTGATATGTTTAACATCATTTTAGAAACGACCATCTCTTAATCAATAAGAAATCAATCTACTTATTATATTTTTAGAGATATAATTTTCTAAAATAGTTTGCGAGTTCCATTTTAATTTATCTGTTTTGCTTTGTTTTTTAGTATGCTTTCACTTTCTATATTTAGTATTTCCTTCATTTTAATTTGTTTGTTTGATTTTTTATTTGATTTGACATGGAGTGTAAGAAAAGTAAGGATTTTTTTTTATTTTGTAGTTTTAAATTAAAGATATGTTGTACTGAAATGTCTTTAATTTTGTGTTGTTAAACATATTATGTGAAAAATCGAAATTATGAGTCACAAAAAAAGACAAACAAATTGAAATGAAAGTTCAACATTTTCATTTTACCCTTAACAACACTATCTTATATGATATGATATATTTAAGATTACAAGATTTATTAATGTCAGCTTTGATTTAAGAACGCAAAATTCAAAAATCTCACTTTTTAAAACTGTTGCCTAGTCTAATTAAAACATACAAAATGACACGGCCCACAATATGTACAAGCCCATAAACGAAAAGGCCGCACTAGCCCATTTTGTACCTGTAGCCCAATTAAAACCCAACATAGAAAACAGACTGACCAATTTGAACATTCTTTTATACTGTGCACTACCTTGCAATTATAGTCGTCATATTTTTTTCATCAGTTGTTTTTCCTTTCCATTACTACTTTGATTTACTTCACTTGAACGAAGGGATTTTCGAAAATAATCTTTTTATCTCCAAGACTACGTAAGGTCTACGTACACTTACCTTTCTCAGACTCTACTTTGTGAGATTTTACTGAATATATTGTTGTTGTAAAGTATGTTTCATAGACTTGTTAATTTTCTTTTGGAGAGATGCAGTGTTCTGCCATAAGCCCACAGCAACAGAATCGCATAAATATATATTCTCTTGGGCCTAATTTACTTCATATTTCTATGTGTAAGCGATGGAATCGGATCCTTTGTACTTCTGCCTATATTTTGTGTTGGTCTTTAATTTATGAAGCTCAATGCTAATTTTTTTGTGGGCTTACATTAATATTCTACGAGCTTTCAGTTTCGAAAGAACGTATGGCCCCAGTAGGCATAAGTTCATTTGAAAGACAACCCATTAGGAACATTCATGAAACAGAAAACAGCTTAACTCTACATGAACCAAGTTAACAAGTTCACATTGCAGCATGTTTTGTAAGTCAGAACTCTGAAGCAGTGTACTATTGTTCTATAGGAGACGGAATATTTAAGCTCATAAGGGGATAAGAGACATTTCGAGCATTCAATATATTGCAAATAACTTGTAAATTCAAACTCCAATTATTTGCAGTATAAACTACAGATACAAATCCCAGTACATGGTTTGAGGCACGATAATAAGGTGCAGATGAAATCTAAGACATGAGTTCACAATACATTACTGACCGATGTATTTACAAAGATTAGGGTAATGGCAGTAAAATCCTTGATCACAGACAACATTCTTGGGATAAATTGATCTTAAAGATTAGGATTAGTAGTATGTGTCGCAGTCACAGTAGAGACCATGGCATCAACTCCACAGATATTGTGACCCCTGCAGATCTTGTAATATCCGTGTTCTCCCCAAGTCTTTCCCCAAGAGTTCTTGATGATCCAGTAAGGCTTATTCTTGAGACGAATAGGTGCAAAACCTTCAGAACCATAACCAACTAGGAGGACACCATGATCCTGACGCTTGAGGCAAATTAATGGGCATGAAACTCCTCTAACGTATGTCTGCATCCAAGCAGCATTGATCCCCACTGCAATTTACACCCAAAAAGAAAATCGATAAGTTTTCTGGTTTGCTCTCATTCACACTAGCAAAAAACTTCAACTTAAGCCTTTAGTTTATGATAATAGCTACATTACCTGCAAGAGGACCATGTTTAAGCAGGTTAGCAGCAATTTGGTCTTCATCAAGACCAACAACACTGAAGTTGGATACAGAGGCAGCAATTTTGCTCTTGTCAAAGTGGCATTTGCCATCCTTGCCAGTGTAAGGATAGTCCTTCTCCAGTTGGAGACCTCCAGCTTTCAGGGTATACTCAAAGGCAGTAGTCATAAGACCACCGCCGCAACCTGCATCACAATCATTTTTTTCCACCGGGTCACACTGCAAAAGGGAACTTTTTATTACTTACTTAATATTAACACTTAACAGGGTAAAACATATACGTATGTATTTAGCAGAAGAAAAGACAATAATCAGATACACACGGCTAGCCTCAACTTGAGGTTCATTTGTCTTTCTATGTTGCATCAAAGAAATAAAAACCATTTTAAATTCTTGAACCGCCAGATGATTCATTTCAAATAAAGATCATAGAACAATCCTATTTCCTTTTGCTTTTACACCACTGGTCATAACCCCAGTAGTACAGACACGCTAAAAGTTCTAATCTTTAATCCTTTCCCAAATAGTTTACTCTTCAACACAGATATAACTAGCTTTGGCAAGAAAACTCAATGATACAGAGTTTGGCACAACGTTTTACCCATTATATATGATATGTTTGAAAAACTAACCCAACTAATTCGAGATCGAGTCTGTTTAAAGAACATAAGTAACCATTGTTATTTACTGGCAGATATGAGAACCAAGAAAATAGAACAATCCTATATGCTTTTGCCTTGCACTCTCCCCAGCCCCAATAGTATAACTACCTAAAACAACTGTAAAGTTCAATCCTTTCCCAGTTTATAAGTCCTTTCCAACAGATAGCTAATCCGTATACCCTTTCAAACAGATTAGCTAATTCGACAAGAAATTTAAATGAATTATGCAGAGCTAAGCATATGATCAGAGCAAAATGACTAATATGTAAAGCAACACCAGCATAACATCACTAATTGCACATACACAAAAATAAAGAAACAAAACGATAATGAACTGATCAAATTTTGAAAAGTCAACGGCAAGAACAATACTAACCTCATGGTCACAGTCCACAAGCTGCTGTTCACTAAGGCTCACCAGCTCCCCAGTCGCCAAAAAGTGAGCTCCTTCCACTGCTCCAGTCGTACTGAATGACCAGCATGATCCACATGAGCCCTATAATAGTCAAAACCATCCATGATAAATACAAAATAAAAAAAAAAAAATACCGGAAAACAATCAATTAATCACATAAACAAGCATATCTATATTAAAAATACCTGATTTTTAACATCGGTGACGGCTCCTTTCTCACGCCAGTCAAAATCAGCTGGAAGATCTTTAGTAGGGAGGATCGGAGCTTTCTCGGCGTTAAGATTAGGTCGGGGCTTGTTAAGTCCAAGGTAAGTACGGCGAAACTCCGACGGAGTCAGATCGGAGAACTGCGTAATACCGTGCTCAGCGGAAGGGTCAAGGAGCTGGTGACGCCTCGCACGGCGAAGATTAGCCTTGAATACCTTCAATCTATGGTCATGTTCCTCCTGAGAAGCATAGATCTTTCTAAACTTAGCCTTAAAAAGTGAAAAGTGATGCTCGGCGTTTAACATATGGTTGTCATCGTTTTCCGATACGACTTGCCGGATCAACGGATCGTCGTCGGAGAAAGCAATCGCCGACGAGAAAAGTGCGAAAGCGAGAAGAGATGAGAGAAAAAGACGATCCATTGGAAAAGTGAAGAAGAAAAAAAAGGAGATATTTTCTCATTCGTCTTCAGCTACTCGAGTTTATATTGGCTCCCAGAACATGGTAGGTATGGGCATTAGCCGTTGTGATTGTGACACGTGTACTTTTCACCTCATGATACGTGTGCTCACTGGTCGCTGGTACTCCCTTATCCTTTTTTTTTACTTATTTATTTCGAAATCCGACTAAAGACCTGCACTTGGATGGTCGTTATCGGTCGTGATGTGTTTTATTATTAGTTTATTAAGTATTAAGTTTGCTTTAATTGTTACTTAATTTTTTTTTGTATGTTGTATTGTTTAATTTCATCATTTAATATTTTCTTTATTTATTATTTAATTATTTTACCTTTTATAGTAATTCTCTCACGTATTTTGTTCTTTTGATCTACTTACCATTCAAATATTATAATCATTAAATATATTATACAATACATTGTGAAATTCATAATACATACCAACCGTTCAAACAGAGTAACAAAGACTATTTCATTAAGATTCAAATATAAGACATCTAATTAGAAATAAAAAAATATTTATCATTTCATCCGAGTTTTTGTTTTTTTTTACTATTTTATTTGTTTCTACAAGTGGATGAGAGGACAAATGACAATTTTGCAGATAACAACAAAAGAGAGGTTGCTTCCGTTGGTCACTAATAAGTTAAAGGGTGTTTTTGAAATATCCTTTTCATGGGGTCCATTTCTGGGACCCGCATTTGATTTTTTACTGCCTAATCTTGAAAATTGATGAATGTATAAATGATAAAATAAAATAAAAATTCCTAATCTTTTCCTTCTGGTTTAGGTAGGAGAAATTGTCAATACAACAATCGAATTTTGCGGGTCAACAAATATAAAATAGGATCTCTAACTAATAGTAACCAATTAATTATCACCATTTATTTCCTTTTAAAAATTTAAAACATAAATTCAAATATTAATAAAATACTAGGCCTACTATAGGATTGAGCGACTCAATTCAGAATAATATCAAATATGACGTTCATTTGATAAATTTAATTAAGAAATAAATTTCATTTTTATCATAATGGTAAGCACTCAATCTAATTACAAGTGATATCAAAACCAAAGTGATCATAAATTTAATTTTCAAAAGCAGCATGTTGCATGAAGCATGTGTTGAGAGGGAGATTATTGAATAATGTCAATTTCCTATTATATGTGAAATTAAATGGAAAAATTATAAGCAAATTGTTGTGAAACCAATAATCAGGCCCATCTCAAATTTGAGAGGCCCCTATTTTTTAGTAATAGTATAACTCTTATTATAACATTATAACCCCTTTTTAACAAAAAATAAAATAAAAATGTATTGTGTCTTTCATTTTATGTCTTTTTTTAGTTCGTTTCGAAACATTACAGAATGTTTCTTTTTTTTTTTGTCAATCTCTAAATTTAATTCCGTATGACATGTTTAAGATCACAAAATTAAAAAATATTTTGATATATATATCTTTAATTTAACACCATAGAAAAAAGAAAAAAATCAATAAAAAAAAGAAATAACTTTGCATCTTAAAAATAAAAAAACAAATTAATTAACCGTTAGGCCTCAGATTTATTTTTGGATTTAAACTACTAATTAACTTGAGTCGACACTGTCAATAATGGTATATGAACACAAATGTTAAGCCTTTTGTATAACCATATCCATCTGAGATAAGTATTAAAGAAATGTATATATTTAAAATAGATATAATATTATATGAATTTTTTGCTAATTTGTAATCATGCTCAACAAAAAGATACAAATCATATATTACAAAATAGAGAACAAATATCGATTAAAGGAGTAAAATATAACAAGACAAACTAAAAGGCATGTAAAAAATATATATATTCTCTTAAAATTCAAGAGAATATAACAAAAAAAGAAATGCAATTGATGAGTATAGGAATTGTACTTCAACTGGTTGGGAACTTGGGATTAAGATTTATAAACATATAAACTTTAAATATTTATACTTTTAAATTAGGTCTAGAATATGACATGGATGATGAATAAACAAAATAAAAATGTGAAAAAGTAGGAAATCATTTTCCTATATGAAATACATCCTTAGCTATCACAGTCTTTATTTATGTTTTAAAATGAAAATCGTGACATGATAAAAATTCAGTTAATAAAGCTTATACTAAAATTCTTTCAAAACAAAAAAGTTATTACGAATTCACGATAACAATCAATCCAAACATAGGAATAATTTTTTTCCCGTTTTTGAATCAGATTTTTTCATAGAATGCCAGCTAGAATACAATAATTATCAACCACATATTATTTATGTCATTAAAAATGAGTGACTTTGACAACTAAAAAAATCTCCTGTCAAATTAGACGTGATTGTCGAATTAATATTTATTTTTTTACGAAGATCATTTTCCAAAGAATTGAAAATCTAAAGTGATAGAGTGCTAGTCGGTTAAAGTTAGTGTTAAAGTCCAATGTGACAAAAACACTCTGTTAACCCACAAGAAAATTAGGGGAAAAAATATGAGAGGAGACATCAGGCATGACGTACCATAAACTGTATTTGGACGGGATAGTTGGCCCAATTAGAGAAATATAAAAAAGTGAGTGCATTATGTCTCAAATTATTTGTCATATTTTTTTCAGAGCAACTTTCACATATAGCAAACAAAAAAATTATATTTGTATGCTATAGCAAAATTTGCATAATTGCGCTCCATAACAAACATATATATGTATAATTCGCTATACATATACAATTGAGAGCTGTCTATTTCGCTATACATATATACAAAAAGAAGCAATTGTATAATTCGTTGGCTCCTCTTCAGATTTGTATAATTTCGCTGGCAGGCCATTTGTATAAATTGTTGTTAGCCTCTTGTTTGTATAAATCGTTGACAAAAATATTTGTATATCAAAAATCGCTCTCTTTTTCGCTTTATACAAACATAAATTATACATTATACAAACATAAAACTGGGCAGGGGAATATTTTTATTGTATAATTATAAGTGTATAGGACGAATATATATGTATTTGCATGTGTATATACAATTTTCTCACGCTTTATACAAACAGAAACGCAATTTATACAATTCTGTTGTATAAAACGAGAAAGAGAGAAAGGCAAAAGAGAACTGGGCAGGAGAATATTTTTATTGTATAATTATAAGTGTATAGGACGAATATATGTATTTGCATGTGTATATACAATTTTCTCTCGCTTTATACAAACAGAAACGCAATTTATACAATTCTGTTGTATAAAGCGATAGAGGCGAGCAGAGAGGGAGTGAGCGAGAGAGGAGAGTGGCGAACGAGAGTTTGAGGGAGAGAGGCACTGACAAATAGTTTGCTACAGGACACAATTAAATTAAAGTGTGATTATACCATTTAATTTGAATTAATAGTTTGCCATTATGTACAATTTTTCCTTTTTTTATACGTTTCGTAAAAGACATTAATTAATTTTATTTATTTATTTATATTACATTATTTATATATTAAAGATATAATTTTTTCTTCAAATATTTCATTTATTGAGGATTTTAGTTTTTAAAAGCAAGGATAAAATAAAAAAAGTAATTAATTTATTTTGTATTTATAAAATAATGAATTGAGATAATTAAAAGCTTGTGTTTCAGGTCAATAAAAGACTCGACATAGACTTCTCTTAAGTCTTCCTGAATTCATCGAGCTTGAGTTCTTATGTTCAAGTGTATTTTTTTTTTTATATAGAAATTAGGGAAAAAAGTCTGATATACCCCTCAACTTTGTCATTTAGAGCTGATATACCCCTCTTTATGAAAGTGACTCATATATACCCCTGATTATATACAAATGGCTCACATATACCCCTTTCCTCTAACGGAAATGAAAAAAAATTAATTTTAGTTTAATTTTTTTTAAAAAAATATAACCCCATATGGGTATATTTAATCCTCCTCAAACATATTTTTTTGACTTTTTTTTGTTTCAATGATTAATTTAGATTTATTATTTTGATGGTCAAATTTATTTATGTTTCACTAATATTTTTGTAAAACTTGTTATAGATGACCAATTTTTTTTTCTTTAAATACAAAATTAAATTACAATATAGAAAAAAAATAGTTTTAAATTATAATATAGCCACAAAAAAATAGTTTTAAATTTTTTTCTTTACAATAAGGAATGAAAGAAAAAAATAAAATAAGAATAAGAAACTCAAATAATGATAATCAAAGAAGTCAA
>JAJOOR010017654.1:0-26515 GCA_036250505.1 Solanum acaule
GGGTTCTTGACCTTTTTCTCCTTTCTTGATTCTAATTTTCTAAGTTTTGATTAATGATTTTGACTAAGGTAAGTTCTAGTTATGTTTCTAGGCTTAAATTGACTAAAACCTCATGATTTAGGGTCTAAACGACGTACCTTAGGGGTTAAACGAAATAGGAAAAGAACAAAAGACCCCTGAATTAACTGCTGTCGGAGTGACCTACGGATTGGACCTACGGGCCGTAGGTCAATCTACGGTCCGTAGATTGTGTCCGTAAGTCAAGCCTGCTCGACACGCCTTCACTAAAACGAGCATAACTTTTTACTCGGAGGTCGGAATTTAGAAAACTCGGTGGCGTTGGAAAGATAATTCAATTATCTATCATATCATAGGTCATGGGACACACAATTATTTTTGTGCTAAAAGTTATGACCATTTGAAGTTGATCCATCAAAAAATTTCAGCTAACTGGCTGTTGATCCTCATCTACGGTCAGACCTACGGACCGTGGATCGATTGACGGTCCATGCTGGTCAATCGTCGATCAGGACTAAAGCTGGGCTTTTGGGGCATCGATCCACGGACACGAACTACGGTCCGTGACCTGACCTACGGACTGTAAGTCCAGCCGTGGGTCAACACTTAGCCAAATTTTCTGACTGAGTTCTGGGGAAGTTTTCTGTCACGAACCACAGACCTGCAGGACGGACCGTGAGTCCATCTACGGTCCGTGGATGGTGTCCGTGAGTGCCACCTGTAACACCAGAAATCTGAAATCTCTATTTTCGGATACGGGGTGTTACAGTTGCAGAAACACTTGTCCAATAGGACCTTATGACAAATAGTCAATCGTCACTTCTTAGTGTTCATACTTACAATTACTATCACCTTCGACTTCGCAACCTAAGTACTATTCACTCATTCACTATATATCAATGCCTAATTAGTTCTATTACACTTTGAATATTATGGGTTGTCCCTCAAAATCATAAGCCTAGCTTAGATCTATAACCTCATGAATCCTCTTTCTCTTCTATTCACCACTTATACTTGGTCATTACCTACACAATGACACTTCATCACCAACTTATGTATCTCCTTTGTTTGTTAGAACTTTTAATTTTTTATGTGAAAGATCAAGGTCTTCTAAAGCATAAACTAGTTCGTCTAGTTCATTCATTTTCTTGTTCAGGGTTTTTTCCCGTTTTGATTTGTTCTAATTCGTTTTTCTCTTCTAGAGTCTCTTTACTAGATTGTTCTAGTTCTTTACTTTTTTGTTTCTTCAAAAATTCTTGAATAAGTTTTTCATCAAGACTACCCTTTTGATATGAATTTTTACTAGAAAATTTGTCTGCTAAGAGTTTATTTATGTATTTTTGACTTACTCTTTTGTCAAATTTTTCTGTTTTTTCTATTAGATTTGTAATTTTTCCAGAAATATTTTCTTTAATAAATTTTATTTCTATTTCTATTAATCTTAGTCTTAAGGCTATTTGCTTATGACTTTCTATTAGGTCATTTAATATATCTATAGCTTCTTTTAGGCTCATTTTGAGCTTGTTTCGGGTTTTAGCCTAAGTTTAGCTTCTGGTTTATTTATTTCTATTTCAAAATTAATTTTACAAATTCTTCATTCGTTATTTTATTCAGAAAAATAATAATCAGATGTACTCATGTTTTCTATTACTATTTCTGAATAGTCATGTATTGAAAATTCAAATTCTTCTTCGAATTTTTCTTTTATGATTAGTTGTATGATTTTACTCTTTAGGTCTTTATTTAAATTAATTACCTCTAGTATGGTTACTAAGGTTTTTTCTTCTAACTTACATTTGGTTTGGTTTGATTTTTCTCTTTTCGATTTGAATTTTTTCGGTTCGATTATTTGATTATGTCAATAATTAGAAACATAATCAAAGTTTTATTTGCAATTTATATATATATATATAAAATTTGGTTTTTTTCGGTTTCTCCCTTCTTTTTTCTAGAATCCGAAACCAAACCAAGAAATCAATCAATATAAATATTCCAAAATTAAATAAAAAAACTAATCCAATTAGAATTTGATTCAAATTTAATGTAAATTATTAGCATGTATTTAAAAATATTTACATAATAATACTAATATTAATCAATAATTATTTCATGCAAGTAAATAATTAAACATAAAGCACCTTTCAAATAAAAATATCTATAATATTGTTAGATCCCATTTTTCAATCCAACTCAAAAAATTTATCTTTCAAAATATTGTTCCCTTCTCTCCTTTTCTAACGTCTCTTTTCCTATTTTCTTTATACATGTAAATTGTAATATTTCTTCATTTCATTCTCTCTCTTATATATATATGGTATTTCCAACTAAAAAAAATACTTTTTTCTAACGTCTCTTTTCCTATTTTCTTTGTACATGTAAATTGTAATATTTCTTCATTTCATTCTCTCTTTATATATATATATATATGGTATTTCCAAATGAAAAAAACTTTTATTAAAAGGCCTCAAAAAGTTAAATCGACATGCATAGTATACTTTGAAATAATAATTATACCTGGTATATATAATATAATGTGTAATATTATATATACATGGTATATTTAGTTATTATTTTTAGCGTACCTCTAAAAATAAATTATATCAATAACAATATATCTAGTATAATCAAATAAGTGGGATATATATATATATATATACACCATACATACTAAGTACTAAACAACTGCATAAATATAATTTATTTTATAAAAAAGTACACTTATTTTGAGAAACCCTTCGTCTCTGCCGCTTGGAGTTCTTTTTCAAGAAAAATTGAAAAGACCCTTTACTTTTCAAGAAAGATAAAAAAAAAAGACTGTAATTCCTTTACTTTTTCAAGAAAAAACTCTTCTTTCTTCTCTTCTCTATACTTTTTCAAGCTTTGTCCACTTTAGTCGCCGGAAACTGATTTTCTCTTCTTTCTTCTCTTCTCTGTACTGTTTCAAACCTTGTCCTCTTTACATCACCGGAAACTGATTTTCTCTTCTTTCTTCTCTTCTCTATACTTTTTCAACCTTTGTCCTCTTTACGTCACCGGAAACTGATTTTTTCTTCCCCACTTTTCTCGGCTTTGGTCAAAGTGTCTGGATCGGATTGACCGAATCTGACACGCACCTCGCGCCCGCACCATGTCGCGTCGAGATGTGTTTTCCTGCAAATATCAAGAGTCCGCGCAATATAGCATACAACTGCGTAACGCTATACTAGGAAGTGGCTAAGTGCATGATGGGTGGAGAAAGTGTATCATGAATCTAATTTATAAAAACAAAGGAGACATGCAAAGTTGTGCGAACTATCGTGACATTAAAGCATTCAAACTGAATCCACTGGTAATCTAACCAATCAATTATTCTCTTTGTCTAAGGTAGAATATAATGACTTTCTTCAGTATAAGGCAAGTAAGCAGACATCGACCCAGATTAGTAATCTTGTTGCTTGTATCTCACAGTCCACCACATTTGGCCCTAGGGTCATTGACTTGGGAGCTTCTGACCACATTTCTGCTAAAAAATCTTTATTGTCTAATATTACTTACTCTCAGTTCCTTCCCATAGTTACGTTAGCTAATCGTTCTCAAACCATGGCAACCAGAGTCAGTCAAGACAATCCCTTACCTTCCTTGACTCTAAATAATGTTCTTTTTGTCCTTGGTTATCCTTTTAGCCTTTTGTTAATAAGCCACTTGACTAAGGCTTTAAATTGTTTTATCTCATTCTTTAATGACTTCTTTGTTATACAAGACCTCAATATCAGAAGGTTAATTAGTGAAGGGCATGAGTCAGATGGACTTTATTATCTCAATTCTCACTGATCCACTACAATTTGTTTAGTCTCCAACTCTCTGAATCTAATCCACAGACAATTGGGACACCCTAGTTTGTCCAAACTTCAAAAGATAGTACCTAGCTTTTCCAAATTGTCCAAGTTAAATTGCGAGTCATGTCAACTCAGGAAGCACACCCGAGCTACTTTTCCACAATCTTAATAAGTGTGCAGTCTTTTTTCATTTAGTTCATTATGATATTTGGGTCCTAGTAGAGTTAGTTCTTCTTTATTGGGTTTAAGGTATTTTGATACTTTTATTGATGATTACTCGAGGTGAACTTGGATGTCCTTAATGAAAGACTGTTTACCGTTCTGATTATTTTTCATGTTTCAAACTTTGTGCTGAAATAAAAAAAAATTAATTTGGTGTTTCTATTCATACTTTTCATAGTGATAATGCACGTAAATATTTATCATCTCAATTTAAACAATTTAAGTCTTCCCATTAAATTCTTCATCAGACATCTTGTCCTTACACTGCACAATAAAATGGGGTTGTAGAGAGAATAGGCCTATTGTTGAGATTGCACACACTTTTCTCTTATAAGTAAATGTTCCATTTCTTTTTTGGAGGGACACAATGCTCACCTTTTGTTGTATGATTAACCGTATGCCTTCCTTTTTATTCAAAATGAGGTACCACCCTTTGTTTTATTTCCCTGTTAACCTTATTCTCTCTTCCACCTTGCATATTTGGAAGCACGTGCTTTGTTCATATACTCACTTCAAGAAAAAACAAATTTTCTCCTTGTGCTTTTAAATATGTCTTTCTCGGTTATTCAAGGGTATATAAGGGTTGTCGATGCTTCTCACCTAACCTACAATGATACCTTATGGACACTAATGTTACTTATTTTTAAGGTCAAACATATGTTACATCCTCTTTGAATAATTAGGCATTTCTGTGGTTTTACCAGTTCCATCTTTGGGGGATCCCGTCATAGGTTGACTTTCCATGTCATCTCCTACAACTCTATCTTCCTCCTTTGTACCTACACCACGATTGACCTATCATTATTGTCCACCCCCAAATGATTCACGCTCGCCACTTGAATTCTTGCCTTTTGAGGACTTGTCTACACAGTCCTTCTATTACCACTCGAAAAAGTAATTGCTTTACTCCTAACCCTCATCCTATTTATACTTGTTTGAGCTATCATCGTTTTACATCAGCCCATTCTACCTTTGTATCATCACTATCATTTGTGTCTATTCCTAAGACTATAGGTGAAGTTCTTTCTCATCCAGGCTAGAAACAAGCTATGGTTGAGGAGATATCTGCCTTACACTCTAGTGGTACGTGGGAGATTATTCCTCAACCTCTAGATAAATCTACATTTGGTTTTCGTTGGGTAAATATAGTGAAGGTTGGACCTGATGGACAAATTGATCGCCTAAAAGCTCAACTAGTGACTAAGGGTTATACAAAGATTTTTGGTCTTGACTTTGGTGATACCTTCTCTCCTGGTGGCCAAGATTGCTTCAATCCGTCTCTTTTTATCCATAGTTGTTGTTCATTATTGGCCTATTTATCAGTTAGATATTAAAAATGTCCTCCTTCATAAGGAGATCTTAAAGATGAAATATATATGAAGCAACCACCTGGTTTTGTTGCCTAGGAGAAGTCTAGTAGCATAGTGTGTAGACTACAACAAACACTCTACGGTCTGAAGCTATCTCCTCAAGTATGGTTTGGGAAATATAGCATGGTTATCTAAGAGTTTGGCATGGTATGAAGTGAAGTTGATCATTTTGTGTTCTATTGTCACTCTACTCTAGGTTTGTGCATCTATTTGGTAGTGTACATTGATGATATAGTTATCACATGTAATGATGATGAAGGAATTAACAAATTGAAACATCACCTTTTCTAGCACTTTCAGACTAAGGGTCTTTGACTGATTGAGGTACTTTTTGGGCATTGAGGTTGCTCATTCCAAATGCGAAATTGCCATTCCACAAAGAAAGTATGCTCTTGATATTTTTGAAGAGGTAGGGATGACAGATTGTAGGCCTATTGATTCTCCAATGGATTCAAATGTTAAGCTCCTACTAGGTCAGGGGGAGCCTTGTAACGATCCAAGAAGATATAGAAGACTGGTAGGAATGTTGAATCATCTCACAGTGACTCGACCTGATATTACCTTCTCAGTTAGTGTTGAAAGTCAGTTCTTAAATTCACCTTGTGACAGTAATTGGAATGCAATTATTTGCATCTTTCAATACATAAAATTTTCTCTAGGGAAAGGAATACCTTACGAAGATCAAGGACATGAGAAAATTATTAGATATTCAGATGTAGAGTGTGCAAGATCATCATTTGACAGACAATCCACTTCTGGATATTGTGTTCTAGTTGGGAAAAATTTAGTGTCTTGAAAAAGTAAGAAACAAAATATGGTTGCTAGATCCAGTGCAGAAGCAAAATATCGGACTATGGCAGTGGCAACATGTGAACTCACATGGATAAGGCAACTAATGGCGAAGTTGATTTGCAAATTCTAAAGGAATGAAATTTGTGTGCTATAATGAAGTTGCACTTCACATTGCATCACAGTGAGTATTTCACGAGAGGACATAACACACAAAGATTGATTGTCATTTTGTCAGAGAAAAGGTGCTCTCCAGACATATCGTCACAAGGTTTGTGTGGTCAAGTGATCAGCTTGCGCCTTGAAGACATATTCACAAAGTCCCTAGTTAGTGCTAGAACAAGTTATATATGTAACAAGCTTGATACATATAACTTGTATGCACCAGCTTGAGTGAGTGTTAGAATCTAGGAATATTCTATAGCATATGTATACATATAGTAGGTAGCTTGATTTACTCCTATTTTAATTAGGTATTGATTTCCTTTCCTTTTTAGGACATTTATACTTTGTTATTTAAACCCTAATAGATTGTGGGAATAATCAAGTTGAGTTGCACTCTCAAACTCCTGTCTTCTCATAGATTTCATAGACACAATAGCCCTTAGCCCTTACATGTTGCATTCATAATATTGCTTAAATAGCCTTGCATCTTTGTATTAAATCAAATTCACATGGTCTGCGTGATATCTCAAAGCAGACTCTCATGATTCGTAAATCTCGCGTCTTAACTGTGCAATAATAACACTACATATATAAGGAGAAAAAAAAGCTAACACGCTAAAGGCATATCAATGTTTAAAATAGGATTTTTGCGTATACGAAGAAAAAACAGGTCTCTCTAGCGTATAACTAGTTTGAATACATCACAAGGCATATATATCATGCTCAATTCATCAAAATACAAATATAGGATACAAAGCTACAAATAAGGATTTAAGTACTTCCCCCACTATAATTGTCATGGCCCAAGACTACCCCTAGATGTGACATAGTACCTATAATCCCGAGAGACTCTAAGCGAACCACATGACATAGCATGACATTAAGAAAATATACATAACTGAAATAACATGATCAGTGGAATAATTAAGTCTCAATGATAATTTCAACATAATAGAGAAATCTGAATAGAACGGCTCATAAGCGAAAGTACTAATTTTGAAATAACCTTTAATCATAAGTGAGTCTCTAGGATAAGCCTAGCTCACTCAAACATCTGAAACTGAAATAAAGTCTGAAATGATCATAAGAAAACATGAGTGGTATGTCCCTAAACCATGAGGACTCGCCAATACTGACCTAAGTTGATAAGAGTTTATACTAACCACGAGCCTGATATGGAGCATGAACACTTATATTATAAAACAATACAGACATAAGAATGTATGCGGTTAATACTCAGAATGTATTGAATATAGGAAAAATGCATGAACATGACAAAATGACATGATGGTCTGAAAACATGATAATGTAATGACCGAGTAAATAAAACATGAAGCTGGGAATCCAATTTTGAAAACATAGTACATGGTCATGCATTTCTCTTTAAATCATAATCATAACATATGTGGGAGATACCATTAACCGACATAAATCATTTGAGCTATAACATAAAGCTCAATGTACTGCTCCCATACCAAAAATAGAGTTTCCTACTAGCCAAGGTAAAGACCATAATCATAAGCTTATGTGGATCCACTAGCTTGAGTCAATTAAGACTAAGTCCTATGGGAACACGTAGTTCTAGGACAAGGGGATTACTACTAAAGGTCTCAAGCCTCCTATGTTGCTCGGACTCTTCCAAAATGTCGACGGGTGCGTGTTGGATCCTCCAAAAATAGTGTAACTTTGAAGGATTCGACATGGGTCCGACATCATTTTCGAAGAGTCCGAGCAACTTAGCAAGCCTCTACTAATGGGTGAGCCTTCATCCCAGGTCTATTCGATGCTATGTAAACTCCCAACAAAAAAGATGCATGATTATAACCATATTCATAATCCTTGAAACGGTAAAAATCTAGTAGTATTGAATCATTCATAGAGAATCTCATAGTCATAAGAATAGCTCCTTAAAATCATCATTTCATAACACATACTTCTTTGAGACACTTATCTTAAGCATCTAAATCATGATATTCATATATAATGAGAGGTACTTCAATTGGAGGCATCCTATTTTTATAAAACTGATTGTTACTTTATCTAAAAGCATCCTTGGTTCGTAAAATCCTTCATAACATAATGCATGCATATTGAAATAACTTAAATCGTGATCATAAACTACTTGCGTAGCATGGGTTCATGGAAATATCATTGAAAACATTGAATTGTGATCAAATCATGCATAATAAGATCAATCATGACAAGTAGACTTAAATTCAGTAGAACCCATAAGAGAATCATGAAAACCCTATAATTTGGGTAGAATCATTAATAAGAAATTGAGGTTTCTTTGAGACTTAATGGGTGAAGAAGAACCTATTGATGAAGTTCCCATATACCTTGATAGAAACCCTAGGTGAAACTCTTCAATGAAGTCTTGAAATCCTTGGAACCCTTGATTGCTTGAGGAAGATGACTTGATAGAGAAATTTGGAGTTTGAGAGAATGAAGGTGAATGGGGTGGTTAGGGTGATTAGGAACCCCTTAGCGTCTTCAAAATAGGCCCAAAATGACATAGCATAAGAATTAAAAGAGTAGGAAAAGACCTAACTACCCCTGAAAATAACTGCCGAACTACCATTTACGGGCACCACCCACAGATTGTGAATCCTTACACGGATTGTGAAGCCTCCCATCCTATCGAAGCCAAAAAGGCATAGTCTCTGAACTACCATTCCACGACTGGGTCATTAGTCATTAAAAGAAATAATTTCCATATAAAGTTAGAGTTGCAAAGTATGATGATGGTATGGTAAAAAATGAAAACATAACATAAACCTAGACATCAACTATAATATGTCTATGAAGCCTGTAGCATAATCTGAATAACAATGTTTATTAGGACAGGGCCTCAACATACCCATAACTAGAAAGTTGAAATAAATAATTCTCTAGAGCAATGTGGGACTCACCAATAGCTAAGATGAAAAATCCTACTTGATAGCCTGATCATGATGATACGCATCATAAAATGTAGTGTCACTAATATAAAGGGACGTAAGTATATATGAAATAGTACTCGTATGTAAAGTAACATGGAATGAAACATAATAGGGACATAAAACACAAGGGCAACCAAAGAATATAAGACAGAGTGGATCGAAGGATTCAAATCATGGGGTTGACCTTACTGTTTTCATCTTTCATCATTATTGAAATCATTATGGGAATTTCTTAGCATAACCATGGAGTTAAATATCTGCTCGATCAGCTAAGTCATCCCTTTTCTTATCGGGGTATGAGACATACATAACATGTTCGCTATCAACGATTCATAAAAATGCCATATCATGGCACCATATAGGATTCACCCGACCCAAAAGAGTGATCCAAAACTTTTGTTGGGATACGTAGTTTTAGGCACTTTTTATATAAACTCATGCCTTCTCGCATTAACAATATCACTCCCAATTCATTACATGAAAAAGTTTATATCAAGAAATCATGAATCATAATTAGCTCGGAAGCTCATAAATCATGGTATGTGTTGTGTGCATCATATTGCCAAAATCATTAGTTTCATAAATCATGGTCCATAAATCAAAGTCATGCAAATCATGTCATAATACCAAAAAGTTCATATTTTGAAGTAAAATCACGGTTCTTACGATGTCATAATTTGATAGAAAATCATGGGCTCATAGGTTTTGTTCATGAAGAGAATTTAGAATGATGGTAACGAGTTCATGACATTCGCTGTGAATTAACGTGAGCAAGAAAATAGGCTTTCACAACTTGACATACTCATTCATTGAGGAGAACTCATGCAAATGAAGAATATAGTGTGGGGAAGAACAATGATGTTCCCGCACGTAGAGGAAAACCTTACTTACCTTAATCTCTCCTGAACCATGGATAAAATTCCAAACTTGGTGAAGAACGCCCAACAATTCTACACTTGGCCTTTAAAATGGATTTCTTCGAAGACCTTATGATCGTAAAGTAGAACCGTGTTACGAATCCGTATACGAGTGTTAGAAACACTACAAAATACCTAGAATGGTGTGGGAGAACTTATCTTGGTGTGGGGGGATTTTGAGAGGAGAAATGAGTCATCGTAGGAGTTTAAAAAATGAAGAACAAGTTAATAGTTCAGAAAAATGTGGACTAGGTTCAATTTATAGACCTGGGGTCTGGTGCGACACGATACCCACTGTAGTGAACTTTACCACAATGGGCAATGCGTCGTACTACCTGCTACATTCCACACTTAGCCAAATTTCCAAAGTTCCCACTACCTTTCATCACGGCGCAATCTTCATCATTGTGAACTTCACTGCGATGGGCTTCACATCACGGTCTTTATCCCCACCAACACACAAAAAAATGTTTCCCGTTTTAGGCAAAGCATGCATAGCTTCTTGTATAGAACTCGAATCGACGAGCAGTTTGATGGGTTAGTACATAAACATGGTGTCTGGCATAAGCACACATTCTTATTAACACCGCACCATTTGTCTAAATCTACTCTTTACCAATGGGCCTTAGTGAGGTGTTACAAGGTCCACTTAGATGTACCAAAGCAATTTCAATGGTGTGAGGTAATGAATAAGGATATTGCTAAA
Organism: Solanum acaule; assembly: GCA_036250505.1. NCBI lineage: Eukaryota > Viridiplantae > Streptophyta > Magnoliopsida > Solanales > Solanaceae > Solanum > Solanum acaule. The sequence goes on from JAJOOR010017654.1 coordinate 10,945, forward strand.
CTTGTTTCTGACTATTGACTTATATTAAGTGAAGGTTGGGCATTGATAACCCGCATGATTACTTCAAAATCTTGAGATCTCGAAGTGGAAACGGCAATAATTACCATGATCGTAGTAACTAGGCTAACGCAGGCCTTTAAAGGTTGTGAATATGTATGGTTATTATTGGTCTAACTATGTGTATAGTGGAGTGAGATATGAACAAATATACACGGACAGAACTAACTTTTTTTGGCCAAAAAATCCCAAATTGAATTGCAAAGGCATATGGCATGACACCTTAGCCTAATCTAAGGTAGCACATAAAATTTCTTAAGAACACTAACTTCTTGCCTAGAAAATTTGAGGCGCTATATTATTTGGACACGTAGGGTCAAGTTCATTTTTCTATAATTATTTCAAGGGCTTCAAGTTTGTTTAAGGAAGCATAATCTAATTATTCCTAGATTAAGATTTATAAGTCTTGGAACTTAGGTCAAGTTCATTTGTTACCATAAGTAAGTGTTTTTCTATCTTTTTTGGTCCATAAACACTCTTAGTTTAACACAACATGACCTCGTCATCCAAATAAAAATATATCCTTGCACATCAAGATGACTAAGTTCATCATATGTATAAGCGACGCATGTCCAAGTTAGTGTTCAAGTATGGTGCGTCAGATATAACTTCTTCAATGAGACTTTTGCCTAAGGATGTGTTTAGACTTGAGGTAACATGTTTAGGTCCATTGTTAGGAATTAAAATATAATTGGCTTGTATTCACGCCAAGTCTTCATTGATAGATCACATCAAGGCCACTCAGGATGAAAGGTGCACAACTATTGAGTACTTGTCTTTCCCTTTTGTGAGAAATATAAGAGAAACATATTATTGAATGATGTATGTACATGATTACATTTAACCCTAGTTATAGACACTACGTTATGATCCTTATCCAAAAAGAATTCCATATACTATTCCTATTTAAATTCTATCACTCGTCCTCAAGTTGATGCATGCAAGTCATATGTAATGAACTTATTTCAGATGTAATTAATGCGAGGACCAAAGAGAGACTTGGTGAAGATACGTGCAAGCTAATCACTTGAATTCACAAATTTTATAACAATATATCTTGAGGATAGCTTTTCTCTAACAAAGTGACATTCAATCTCAATGTGCTTAGTCCTCTCATGAAGAACCGGATTTGATGATATGAAGGGCCGCTTGGTTATCACACACAAGTTTCATCTTCTTTATTTCTACAAATTTTAGTTCTCTTAGCAGTTGTTTTAAGCCTCATCCCTCAAAAAGTAGTCATTTACCTAGAGCTTACTTTATGTATCAAAGAGGACAAACAACTACATCCCAATGACTATCACAATGGGAAGTCATAAACTTCCTTTCACCTGGTTTGAACCATCTAATTGGAGAACGACACCACCTACTATACAAAGCCTAATACACCGCCATCTGAATACCAGATTAGTAACTGTTACATAGGCAAATTCCACCAAAGGTAACTAATTATCCAATGAATTCAAAAGTCAATGGCACATGATCTCAAAATGTCCTGCGAGATCTGAATGACTAGCTTAGACTTACCATCAGTCTGCACGTGAAATGTTGTGATGAACTTGACCTAAGTACCCAACGCTTTTTTTAAATTGTAATTGAGTTGTGAACTATGACCCTCCATCAGAAATGATGGAAGCATGTACACCATGCAACTGAACTATATCATGGATGTAGATATTTGTTAATGCTTCAATGTGTGAATAGGCTGTTCCGAAATGAAATGTGCGGAGTTTGTGAAACTAACTACAATTACCGAAACAGGCTAATGCTTCCTCAAAGTGCAACACAAGCCTACCACAAAGTTCATAGTGATCTTCTCCAATTTCTACTCAGGATTAACTAGATTCTGACTTATCCCCCCAGGTTTCAGATGTTCATAGTTTGCTTGCCGACAAGTGAAGCAACGAGTTACATGGTTAAATATGTTTGTTTTCATTCTTCTCCACCAGAAATGCCTCTTCAAGTCTTGACCCATCTTTGTAGCCCCTAGATAGATGGAATAGCGGGAGCTATGAGCTTTCTCTATAATAGTCCATCTCAAATCCCCATATTGGGCACACCAAGTCTACCATCAAGTCTCATTGATTCATTCAGGTTCGAGAATCACCTTCTTAGCTTGTCCTTGGTCCACTTTCTACTTGAGCTTAAGCAAACAGGGATCCTCAAACTGAAAAACTTTGATCCATTCTATCAATGAAGATTATGCATTTCATGCACACAAGCATACCCCCCACACAATGAAGCACCCCTTGGTTAGCCAATAGCAAAATATCAATAGCCAAGGGTCGAATAGAAGCTGATGTGGAAGCCAAACTACCCATGGACTTCCTATTTCAGGTATCTTCCTATTAGGAATTTGCTTTTTCAACTGCAGTTAATTTTACTTTTACTGCTTTATATTAGATAAGACTTAGTCAATTAGTTGTTAGCCATCTATTCCTATTATTTAGGAATAAGTTAGTGAGTTAGAAATATGCTAGTCGTGGTTTACTGCTTTCTGTTTTTCATTCCAGTCTTATAAATGTAATCTGAAGACATAAATAAAATGTTCTTCTACCAATATTCTTCTTGACTTCTTTGCATTCTAATAACTCGTACTTCTAAAACTTACCAACAATTGATATCTAGATCTTTTTTATCTTGCGGGATCTGTGGGTATTTCTGTAAGTGATTGTTTCAAGTGACTCAAGCACCACAACCAGAAACAACAAAAGATTAAAAATGGAAGAAAGCTCAAGTTTCTCAACAATGGCACCTCCTGTCTTCAATGGTGAAAATTTTCACATGTGGGCAGTGAGGATGGAAGCTTATCTCGAAGCTTTAGATCTTTGGGAGGCAATCGAAGAAGACTATGAACTTCTTCCGCTACCCGGATAAACATTAAATCACAAGGACAAGAAAACCAGAAAATCTAAGGCAAAGGCATGTCTTTTTTCAGCAGTCTCTTCAACAATTTTCACTCGTATCATGTCTCTAAAATCAGCAAAAGCCATCTGGGATTATGTCAAGGCAGAATATGAAGGAGATGATCGTATCAAAGGTATGCAAGTGCTGAATCTCATTAGAGACTTTGAGTTACAGAAGATGAAAGAATCGGAAACCATTAAAGAATACTCTGACAGGCTTATGAGCATAGCAAACATAGTAAGATTACTTGGTTCTGAGTTTAAAGACTCGCGTATTGTTGAAAAGATTTTGGTTACTGTACCTGAAAGATTTGAAGCCACCATTACCACATTAGAGAACACCAATGATTTGTCAAAATCACTTTGGCGGAATTATTGAATTCCTTGCAGGCTGAAGAACAAAGAAGGGTTATGAGAGAAGATGGAATTAGAGAGAGAGAATTGGCGGCCAAACATGAAGAGAGTGGAAGATACAAAAAGAAAAACAATAAGAAGAACCAGCCAACAAATGGAGAAGGAGCAACTCGCTACAACAACAAAAGCAAAGCAGGTAGCTTTAAAGGAAACTATCCTCCTTGTAAGCATTGTGGAAAGAATGGGCACGCGCCGTATAAGTGTTGGAAAAGTCCGGATGCTAAATGCAGTAAGTGCAACCAACTCGGGTATGAAGCAATTATCTGCAAGAATAAATTGCAGCAGCAAGACGCAGATGCCCAGGTTGTTAATGAACAGGAAGAGGATCAACTCTTTGTGGCATCGTGTTTTGCAAGCAATGTTTCAACTAAGGCTTGGCTGATTGATAGAGAATGCACAAATGATATGACTCCGTGACAAAGATCTCTTTAAAGACTTGAAGCCTACTGGAGTTACAAAAGTCAGAATAGGTCATAACGGTCATATTTCGGCAAAAGGAATGGGAACTATTACAATTGAAACACAATCAGGTACTAAAGCAATTTCCGATGTTCTTTTTGTACCAAATTTAGATCAGAACTTGTTAAGTGTTGGTCAATTATTAGAAAAAGGTTTCAAATTATATTTCGAAGATAAACATTGCTTGGAAGCCTCAGGACATGACTTGTTTAAAGTCAAAATGAGAGGCAGAAGTTTCTCATTAAATCCATTGGAGGAAGAACAAGTGATGTATTCGACAAGAGAAAATGCTTCCGAGTTATGGCATAAGAGACTCAGACACTATCATTATTAAGGGCTTCTCAAAATGCAAGAATTAATGATAGTCGAGAACCTTTCTAAACTGGGAGCAAGTTCTAAAAATTATCAGGTTTGTCAATTTGGAAAACAAAGTAGACTTCCATTCCCAAAGGCAACTTGGAGAGCAACAAGAAAGTTGCAGCTGGTTCACACCGATATTGGAGGACCCCAAAGGACTCCTTCACTTAAAGGTAGTCTTTATTATGTTATTTTTATTGATGATCTGACCCGAATGTGCTGTATTTATTTTTAAAGGACAAATCGGAGGTCAAGAGCATTTTTTGGAAGTTGAAAATGAAGTTGGAAAATGAAAGTTGCTACAAAATTCGGATTTTACGATCTAACAATAGCAAGGAGTACACTTCTCATCAGTTTGGTCTATTTTGTGAAGAAGCAGGGATTGAACGTCAACTTACTGCTCCTTATACTCCAGAACAAAATGGAGTTAGTGAAAGAAGAAACAGATTTATCATGGAGATGGCAAGATGTATGCTGCACGAAAAGAATTTGCCAAAGATGTTTTGGGCAGAGGCAACAAATACAGTTGTGTTCCTACAAAATTGACTTCCCTCAAAAGCTGTGAAAGATCAAACTCTTTTTGAAGCATGGTATGGATAGAAGCCTCCGCTACATTTTCTTAAAGTGTTTGGTTGTCTTTGTTTTACCTATGTACCTTAGGTCAAACGGGATAAACTAGATAAGAAAGCTGCCCCAAGCATTTTTATTGGGTACAGTAATGTTTCAAAAACGTACAAAATCTTTCAACCTGAAGGTGAGAAGATAGTTATCAGCAGAGATGTCCACTTCATGGAGAATGAAGAATGGGATTGGGATGACTCAAGGAATTCCGTCCAAAAAACAAGCTCGTGGTTAAATGAAAGGGACGATGATCCACCAGTTAGGGGAACTCAATTGCTCTATGATATATATGAGAGATGCAATGTTGCGATTCATGAACCTGCTAACCCTAAAGATGCTCTCAAAGACCCCAAGTGGAGAAATGCAATGGAGGAGGAGCTGTTTATGATCGAAAAAATGATACGTGGAAGCTTGTTGACAAACCTCAAGGCCGAAAAGTAATTGGGGTAAAATGGGTGTTCCGAACCAAGCTAAATGCTGATGGTTCAATCAACAAGCATAAAGCAAGGCTTGTAGTTAAGGGTCATGCACAGATTTTTGGTGTAGATTATTCTGACACTTTTGCTCCAGTTGCTAGGATTGACACAATTAGATTGCTTATAACTGTTTCTGCACAACGTGGCTGGAAAGTGCATCAGATGGATGTCAAATCAGCATTTTTTAATGGCATTCTTGAAGAAGAAATTTATGCTGAGCAACCTGAAGGGTTTGTTATAGATGGAAAGGAAGATAAAATCTATCGACTACATAAAGCTCTTTATGGCTTAAAACAGGCACCAAGAGCTTGGTATAGTCGAATAGATGATTATTTGCTCGGTCTCGATTTTGAAAAGAGTCTTTCAGAATTCACACTGTATGTTAAACATAAAAGCAGTGAGATTCTTGTTGTTTCTCTTTATGTGGATGACCTTTTGATTACAGGGAGCAGTGAAAAGCTAATTGATGAGTTCAAGCAAGATATGATACAAGCTTTTGAAATGTCTGATCTTGGTCTTATGACATATTTCCTTGGAATGGAGATTACACAAGGAAAAGATGAGTTTCTCGTTTGCCAGAAAAAGTACGCAAAGGAAATTCTCAAGAAATTCAAAATGGAAAATTGCAAAGAGATTAGTACTCCCATGAACCAAAAGGAGAAACTAAGTAAAGATGATGGAGCCGAAAAGGTGGATGAGACATACTTCAAAAGTTTCATTGGGTGTTTAATGTATCTTACAACAACAAAACCCGATATATTGTATGTTGTAAGTGTTTTATCAAGATTCATGCATTGTCCTAGTGAAGTACATTTGCAGGCAGCCAAAAGAGTTGTGCGATACATCAAAGGAACCATCACCTATGGAGTCAAGTTTCAGAAGAGTCAACCTGTGAAGCTTTGTGGCTATTCCGACAGTGATTGGGGAGATTCCGAGGATGATGCAAAGACTACTTCAGGGTACTGTTTTAGTCTTGGTTCTGAAATTTTCTCATGGAATTGTAAGAAGCAAGATATTGTAGCTCAATCTACTGCCGAAGCTGAGTTTGTGGCAGCTGCAGCAGTAGTAAATCAAGCATTGTGGCTGAAGAAAATTCTGGTTGATTTGCATATGGAACCAACTGGAAACATCAAAGTGTTCGTGGACAATATGAAGCAGGAATAACTATATCTCACAATCCTGTGTTTCATGGAAGAACTAAGCACTTCAAAATCAAGTTCTTTTTCTTGAGAGAAGTGAAAAAAGATGGAGATACAACTCTTGTCTACTGCAAGACGGAAGAACAATTGGCTGATATATTCACTAAGCCTTTACCAGTCAGCAAGTTTCAGCGTCTCAGACAAAAAATTGGAGTTTGTAGTTTCCAAAGCAAGAAGGAGTGTTAGGAATTTACTTTTTCAACTACAATTAATTTTACTTTTACTGCTTTATATTAGATAAGACTTAGTCAATTAGTTGTTAGCCATCTATTCCTATTATTTAGGAGTAAGTTAGTGAGTTAGGAATATGCTAGTCGTGGTTTACTGCTTTATGTTTTTCATTCCAGTCTTATAAATGTAATCTGAAGACATAAATAAAATGTTCTTCTACCAATATTCTTCTTGACTTCTTTGCTTTCTAATAACTCATACTTCTAAAATTTACCAACACTTTCACCACGTTTGCTTTCCCCGGGTGGTACGAGATAGTCATGTCATAATCCTTAGGTAAGTCAAACCAGCTCCCCTACCTCAAGTTCAGATCTTTCACAATACATTGTATAACCTCCCTCCCTATTAGGCAGAGTCACATTGGGACTGTAGTCAAAGACGTAAATATAGCTACTGAAATGCATTTATTGTAATTTGAAATTTATTTATTATGAAAGGTGTTTTAGCTGAAGTTTATTATATAGCATGATATGATATGAATTCAAATGAACCGTATAGTTTTGAAAATGTTTAATATGTGGATACTTTGTATCTAAAGTAAAGCAGTTTTAGATGAGAGTTTGACAAATCTTGTATTTAATGACAAGTTCATTTGACCTAGTGCACCTAGCTTATATCTCTGTACTATACAATTATATTCCTTGTTAGAGGAAATTCTTAAATCAGTACGCCATTATCGAATAGCTATTGGTAAGCGTTATCAATTCACTATTGCAAAAAAGCATTACCACTATATTTATGAATACTCTCTACTAGCATGTTTCCCAACTTGCCCCTTTATAGAATAGCTATTGGTAAGCGTTATGAATTCACTAAGCTAGCTAACTCACTTTTACGTTATTATTGTTTTACAGAGATAACTATTGACATAGATGAGAACCCCCAGCTAGAGCTCGCGAAGTTGATAGTATTGGTGAATCTCACATTGATTCAAGGGGGCCTTTATCATTTATTGTCGTGAACTTCCTTTATAACTCGTAATATTGCTCCATTCATTAGTTTCATGTGTACTTTGTTCATCATATTACTTATAAGTGTTCGTTAAGTTTCTATTGGTAAATGACTTAGTACTATAGAAAGTTAGTAAGATCATTTGTAGAATGGATTAATCAAATGAGAATACAGATAGAATATGGGTGCTCTTCAATGCATAATATTGAGAACCTTTGGATGTTCAAAAAAAATGAGCCAATATTTAATGAAAGAGGCATTTTGAGAAACGATTTACCTGATGCAATGCAGTATGCCTGACTGCTTTTGCTTGTCCTATTCTTCCCTGAATCAATCACTCTACTAGTCTTTAGTCATTATTAGTACCAAAAATGGTAATCTATTCAGTGTACAACTCTACATGACTACATCACTTATATAATCTTGTTTAATTATTTAGACTTCATTAATCAAATGGCTACTTAACTATCTGAATCTATCTACTAAAATTATGTGTTCTTTTTTTAAATTAAAAAAAAATAGGATAAACTTTATTTAGTTATTTTGAATTGTTAGAGTGATCATTTAAGAATTGAACTCTAGCCCAATTAATTATTCATGTATTTTAGATGTACAAGCAATGGCTTTTTGCCACGTGTGTACCATTGAACTATTTCATTGGTTCAACTCTACATCACTTTTGCAATCTTGTAGGAGTACAAGTATCTTGCCCCAACGACCCCAAATCTGTCCTTACCATTTGAAATTTCAACTTAGATTGCAAGTACACAAGTAACAAAACAACCATTCAACCACTCAAATTCTAAGTTCCCCAGAGGGTTCACCTGAATTTCTTCAACAAAAAAAAATATTTTTTATATAAGGTATATATATATAGATTTTGATTTTTTTTAAAACACAACACTATAGAGGTTAGATTAGTAGTTTAGGAAATTTGAATTCAATTCCAAATTAATACCCTATACACGTGTCATCGTCAAGAAGATTCAATCAACCTATTGCAATTTCCCCCCTTAAATCTGGATGTAGAAACGATTATGGTTTGTGAGGCTCACCAAAATTATCATCTTGTTATGAAGAAATTGTACTAGTGAGAAAAAAAAGAAGCTATGCAACCCTATTGAACATCTAACTGTGGACAAAGGGAGTTCATTCGCTTTGTGAGACTTTCGATGGTCGTTGACATGAGTTATGGTTGTTGTAGATTCACTCCTACTATGCAGAAATTCGTAAGTCTCCTAAACTAATATTTACGATTCAAATACAACACAAAATATTTACATCTGAAATGAATTACACGAGTAAGAAAAGAACCATTCAACTAAAATCCCTGCATAAATAGGGGTGGTCTAAGGCAGCGAGGGTGTTCACCTGAATTCGTAGAAAAATTACATGGTATATCTATAAAGTAAAAAAAACTTATGTCTATAGATATAAATTCTAAATTTTCTAAATACAAAACTAGAGGTTAGATTAGTGGCTAGAGGGTTTAAAATCACCTGGAGGTTTCAAATGAACACCCTCACCCTTTCAGTAAAATTTACATGATATGTATAAGGTAATTTTTTATGTCTATATATATAGATTTTAAATTCTTTAAACATCAAAGTGGTTTAGGGGGTTTAAAATCACCTTGAGGTTCCACGTTAATACTCCGGAATATGTCATTGCCAAAAAGACTAATTCAACCTATTGCATTTTTTCTCCTTATATCTAGATTTGCATACAATTATAGTTGTGAGCCTCACATATACATACATGATCTTGTTATGAAGAAATTGTTCTGATGAAACACGCCAAAAACGTAGAATTAGACCCTATGAGGATAGATGACTAGGCAACTTTTGAAGATGTTAAAAATACGATAATAAACTACCTAATTAGACATATTTTACTATCATATATATTTATTTTATCTCTAGTTTTAAAAAATACACATAATACTATTTTTAATATTTATATCATATATTTTAAATGATTCAATTTGATACACAAATCTCTTAAATATGATATTGAATAAATTATCTTAAAATTTTAACTCCTTAATTAATGGTACACTAGCAATTCAAATTATTTTCTCTCATATCAGGGTTTCCTCCCACAATCCCATTACCCTATCTCTCACCCCTAACCCCCACCCCCCACTCCCCATGCCCTCCATCACCTCCATCATATTTTATGTTCCTTCATATTAATTGACAAGCTTGTGAAAGTCTTGACGCGTGATTTCTTCGCTTGTTTTTTCGCAGAGTTTTTACTTGGTTACGCCGACGACCAAACAATGTACGTATGTTGTCACGTGTCCCATCGTCAAAAGCTCGAACAATCACCGCTTTCCTCCCGGTGTACTTTCCTTGGAGTATCACTGCGACTTTGTTTGGCTTAAGGAATTTCACCATGTTTCTGCACTTCTCTTGCTGTTCTTCTCAACACACGATTTTATCGTCCAATTATTAAAAATGATTTTTATTCATCAGCAATATATGTAGAGGTTTGTTACTATTAATTGAGACAAAAGAGTGGAATTTTTTATGGCTCTAACAGAAAAAAATTGGGGCTCTTCTCCTGGCCCTGAATTGGGTTGCTGACATTTTCCTAGTTAGCAAATTTAAAATGCACAAATAAAATTGGGATTTACATATTGGATGTAATACTGCAAAGGTGGAGAGCAGAGTATTTTACCTGAGTTTGTAGAATATTATTAAGTTTTTGTAATAGAACAACATGATGATGTTGTGGAGGCAGGGTGTTGGTAGTGTACTCCTCCATCATCAGCTATATATACAAGGGCTACCTTATCTGTTACAAATTCCATATTACTTGTGGTGTGACACCATGCAACATGATTTCTGATATAAGTTGTAATAGAGTCCTGCCTGCTTTTTAAAAAATGAGAATATTTATGTCATTTTTTCAAGAAAAATTGTGAGGCATTTTGAGAAATGATTTACCTGATGCAATGCAGTATGCCTGAATGCTTTTGCTTGCCCTATTCTCTGTTTTCTTTGAAAAATGGTGGAATGGCTTAATCATTCTATTACATGTACATGCAATTACTTTTGGTCATTTCCTTAGTAAATTCAATGACTTTTTTGCCATTTCCTTGGTAAATTCAATGACTTTTTGACCATTTCCTTGGTACAATAGTACCAAAAATGGTGGAATGATATGCTAGTTTTACCCCCAGCTATATTCAGTGTACAACTCTACATCATTTTCATAATCTTTTATTGCTTGGTATTAATTCAATTGGCCACTTAAACTATCTGAATCTATTGCTTGGTATTAATTATTTAATTAGACCTTATTAATCAAATGATCACTTAACTATCTGAATCTACCTACTAAAATTATGTGTTCTTTTTTTAAAAAAAAAAATGGAAAAACTTTATTAAGTAGTTTTGAATAACTAAAAAGTATTGAACTCTAATTAATTATTCATGTATTTTAGATGTACATGCAATGACTTTTTGCCACTTGTGTACCATTTAACTATTTCTTGGGTCTAACTCTACATCACTTCTCCAATCTTGTAGGAGTACTTGATATTTAGATTATTTTGCTGCTATGGACAAGTGTCTTGCCCCCAACGATCCCAAATACTATGTCCTTTCCATTTGAAATTTCAACTTAGATTGCAAGTACAAAATTAAGAAAACAACCACTCAAATTCTAAGTTCCCTACATAAATTGGGGTGGATTTCACCTGAATCCCTTCAGCAAAATATTACATTGTATATATAAAATCATTTTTTAATATCTATATATATAGATTTTTGAATTTCCTAAACACAACACTAGTACTTAGATGAGTAGTTTAGGGGATTTAGAATCACCTTCCAAATTTATATGACATACATGATGATCCGGTCGAGTTTATTTCCGTTTACCAGCACTGTTCTAAATTCCTACGGCAGAGTCTTTCGGGCCCTTGTGAATATTTTTTCTTAATGTATTAAAGAGGGCCACTTTAACCGGTGAAAAGTGGTGGGTTGGTGTCCATGAACGGTCATTCCTGCCTCGGCTCCAATAACGCAATTTCGGGAGGAGTCGATATTTGGACACTGGATTTCTACGGACCTGGAGAATGTGTGACGTGTCATAAATTAGACCCATCAATTAAAGGCAATTCACATCCCTCCCCATATAATCCGGATTTGGAAACGATTATGGTTTGCGAGCATCACATAAATTTACATCATCTTGTTATGAAGAAATTATACTGGTGAAATAAGCCAGATGCGTAAGCCCTTCTTGGATCATATGGGGAGGGATGTGAATTGCCTTTGACTGATGGGTCCCATAAAGGGTGCTAATTAATTCGTTAATTTATTAGCTTATCCTCCTCTTTTATTTGAATTCTAGTGTATACATACATTATGAAAAATAAGTCTTTAATTTTTTCGCACAAGTTATGATTGCTGCAGATTCACTTCTTCTATGGAGGAATCGGTAAGTCTCTTAAACTAATATTTACGATTCAAATGCAACATAAAGATATTAACATCCGGAATGAATTCTCCGATATAATTAAAGTGACAATTATATATTTCTCACTGTATAATATTCACTTTTTTTATACTCTACTTATTGAATATTCTTAAGTTGTCCCTCAAACGATCAAACCTTTTACATTATGTAAAATTTATTATTGTGTGTTTATAAAAAGATTAAATTTGTTTTTTGGTATCTTCAAATTTCAAGTACTGAAAAAAATCTATACTAATTTAAAACACTATATCAACTTATCAAATTCAGAGGGTATTTGGATTGGCTTATAAGTTAGTCAACTCGAAGTGTTTGACAAATATAAAAAATAACTTAAAATAAGTAAAAAAATGACTTAATTTAAGTTAGGAAGTGTTTGACAAGGTCAAAAGTGACTTAAAATAAGTTAGAAATGACTTAAAACAAGTCAAAAACCTAAAGTAGGTCTCCCCTACTTTTTATTTTTTGACTTAAAAATCATTTCAGTTTGACTTTTTACTTTTGACTTAAAAGCTACTTTTTTAATCCAACCCAAACGGGCTCTCAGTGCAACACTATTTTGATATCATTATAAAAACTTTTCGAGTCAGGTTTATTGTTCTAGCTTTATTTTATATTTTTCGTTGAAAATTTACATGGTTTATTCTTACTTCATAAGGTCTGTATATGTCATATCTCTATAGACCTTATCGATTACATTGATTATGTTATAGTTATTTAATTTATATATGCCAATTAAAAAAATAAGGTCTCTCTGTAAAGTTTGGCTTTAGGCCCCCAAACTTGTTGAGATGCTCTGATTTGGGTAAATTGATAATCCATTAAGCATGTAGTAATTTACTATTTTACGTGTACATTAAATATTAATCTCAATATCTAACTAGTTACTTTCTTCGTCCTTTAGACTTCAACTTACACTTTACTATCTTTGAATTCACAACTTCACATTATACAAAATGTCAAAACCTAAAGTAAGAGTCTTATTCCTCCTATTTTTTCTTTATGTTACACTTGTATAATTCTTTTCATGTTAGTTATTACTGTTTCTATTTTATGAGCATCTGTAAAGTTATATTATTGTCTTGTCGCGTTAAATTGCTTGAAAATTTGTATATTTATTTTATAAGCATTTTCTTATTGTTTAAACCGAAAATCGAACCGATAAGGACTAAAATTGATAAAAAAATATCTTATTGATTTGACTATTAATTTAGCATATTTAAAAATCAAAAACCAATAAACTGAACCAATAATACATAAAATTGAATCGATCTGAACGGTGCACATCCCGCATGGCATAAGTTCGTCCCGTTAAATAATTTGTTGTTTATATATATCAAAATAGTTTTAAATTATTTATACAAGTACTTTTTAGTATTCTCTTGTCACAATCTCTAAACTCACATATTTGATCCACCTATGTGTGTCTTTTAGGGGAAATTGTAAGTTAAGCAGCCAATTAAAATTACAGTGGAAATTGTATAAATCTTTTTGTACAAATATATTTATTGTTTCTTATATTTTTTTTTCTCAAGTATATATTTAGATGAGTTACACTTGTCATATTTAAAATTTAAAAAATCTAGATTAAATTAATTAAATAAGTCCTTTAACCATAGTTAAGAAAATAAATTAAGAAAAAAATCACTAACTTTAATAGGAAAAATCTCATCTTTCAATATTTTTGGTTCCCATTAATATCATTATTTTCATGATATATGTTTTACATCTCTAGAATATCATTCCCTAATCTAAAGTTAAAAAAATTCTTCGCTTTTTATTTTCATAGCTGACAAAAAAAAAACCCAGCAAAATAATTAAGGACAAAAGAACCAACTTTATTTTTAAACATTAATTATTCTAAAACATTTTACAATACTATTATATTACAGTATCTTCTTTCCTTTCCATTTTTGGCATAATTTTTATCAAATACAGTAAAACCTTACTAAATTAATACTCGATAAATTAATAATCTCTCTAAGATAATAAATTCCTCCGATTCTACTTGGGTCAATGGAAAATATCACCTATTTCGATAAGATAATATATTTTCAGAAGACCCCTATATAAATATATGGTCTCATTAATTGATATTATAAATTAATAATTCTTTAAAAGAACAAATATATCTAAGACATTTTATTGAAATATGATTCTATTGGTTTTTTTTGTTTTTTTTTTAAAATCTAGTTGAAGGTCATCTCTAACTTATTTTATTGCATCCAAAAGTACTGGTGTTGTCTTTTTGAACTATACCATAAAATTGTGAAGAGTTGTAGATGCAATAAGTTCTTCCGTATAATTGGTTCCAAAGGTATTGTTTCATCTTCAACTTCATCGTCGACATTTTTTTCCAATGATATCCACAATTTATCCACAATTTCTTCTAAGCTCTGAACCTCTAAACATGTATCATTTTCACCCAAGTAATCTAATAGGTTATTGACGTCCATTTTATTGCGGTAACCGAGATCATTAATCATGACTTCAAGTTCATGAATGACGTTTTCACAAGTGGATTCATTTAAATTCCTTTGAGATTTCATCTCCCAAACGAATTTTGCAGAGTCGAAAATTATTTGCTATTGTCTCTTGTTTAACATTTTGTCGTCCAAGCCGTCATTGCAAAATTGATAGCATCCAAAACATTAATCTTTTCAACGGATAATTTAATAAGAAAATAAATTACAATGAATTATACACATACATTGTGTAACATCTCGCAACTTGAAATAGCTAGAAAGAAGCTAAGAACTTGAAATAATTATTTTTGGAAAGTATAAGGAAATCTGGAAATTTTGAAGTAATGTAAAGTTGAGATTTTGGTCAACTTCAATCGATCATAACTTCTAGCTCAGGATAAGTTAGGTGTATTTCCAGATATGGTTGGAAAGCTCTTGGATTTATCTTTCCAACGCCGCCAAGTTTGCACGATTCCGAGTTCGTATGAGTGAGTTACGTCCTTTGTAAGTTGGGCTGTTCGAATGAAGAAATTCCCAATTCGGAATTTAAAAGGGTAGTTTGGTCTTTTCCTTATCCAATTAATTAAATCCGTTTTTAGTAAATTAAGTGGGGTCAAAACTGAGTTAGTTCAGTTTACACTTTTGAGAAATAGAGTTAGGGCTTTTGGAGAAAAGAACGCAAGAAAAAGGAGAAGAGGAAAAGCAAGATTCGCCAAGAACGATCGATTTTGGTTGTGGATTCGCCAAGGAATTCATCTTACAAGGTATGTGAGTCTCTCATAGCGTTGGGTTCATTCACCCACGCGCCAAACATGTTTAGTTTTAGCGCAATTCGTCCTAAAAGAGTTCGAAAGTTGATGTTCTTGACATGAATTCTTGAATTTGAATGTTGTTCTTGAATTGGGTTGAATTGTGGAGTTTCCGAGATCTTTACATTGTGTTTTAGA
>JAJOOR010017656.1:0-19995 GCA_036250505.1 Solanum acaule
AAATTATAATATTTATTTTTAAATATTAATAATTAATATAATATTAATATATATTATAATTTAATATATTTCGGTAAACCGAAAAACCGAAATACCGAATTACACAAAAATTGCATACCGAAAACCGAATCGAAATACTGAAAAATACAAAACCATGTACCGAATACCGAACCGAAAACCGAAATACCGAAACCGAATTACCAAAATAATTCGGTTCGGTTCGGTTTTTCGGTTTTCCGGTGTTTATGCCCACCCCTAATCTGAATCCTAAAACAAGTGAGGGTACTTGTTTTGCATGTCCCTCTCGGTCTCCTAGGTAGGCTTCTCAATGGACAAGGCTTCCACTAAATCTTTACTGATTTGATCTCTTTTGTCCTCAACTTCCGGACATTCTGATCAAGAATTGCGATCGATTTCTCCTTATACTGCAAGTCCATGTCTAATGCTATCGAGTCCCAATTGATGATATAGTCTCCATTCCCATGGTACTTCTTTAGCATAGACACATGGAAGACTGGATGAACTCCGTACAAGTTGGGTGGTTGTGCTATCATGTAAGCCACTAGCCCCACACTATCGAGAATCTAGAACGGACCAATGTAACAAGGGCTAATATTACCCTTCTTGCCAAATCCTATCACCCTTTCATTTGTGACACCTTCAACAAAACTTGTTCACAAACCTGAAAGGTCATGTCTCTTACCATACGGTCTACATACTTTTTTTGTCTGTTCTGAGTTGCCAACAACTTGGTATGGATGCTCCTTACCTTCTCTTGACCTTCCCTTACCAAATCCACCCCTAAAGGTTTCACATCACTAGTTTCAAACCACCCTATAGGCCATCTGCATCCTCTCTCATGGAGTTCCTCGAATGGTGCCATTTCTATGTTGGAGTGATGCCTGTCATGTTGTAGGAGAACTCACATAAAGGCAAGAGTTGACCCAATGACCTCCAAAGACTATTACACATGCTCTCAACATGTCCTTCAGTACTTGAATCGTCCTCTCCGACTAACCATCAGTCTACGGGTGAAAGGATATAGTGATAGTGAGTTGAGTTCCCAATGCTTCATACAACTTACCCCATAACATAAAAGTAAATCGAGTGCCACAGTCTGAAATGATAGAGATGGAGGACACCATGCAACCTTACAATCTCCTAAACATAAATCTTTGCCAACGATTAAGAGTTATAATCCACTCTAACTGGAATGAAATGGGCTGATTTAGTCAACCTGTTAACAATGACCCAAATTGACTCATACTTTCCGGGAGTCTTAGGAAGTCCTACCATGGAATCCATGGCCATACTTTCCTACTTTAACTACGTAATGAGCATTCTCTGAAGCAAACAATTAGGCCTTTGATGCTCATACTTTACCTATTGACAGTTCTGACACTTGGATTCAGTGATATCTTTCTTCATTCCAGGACATTAATAAAGCCGCCTCAAATCACGATACATATTGGTTGGAATCAGATAAATCGAATATCGCAAACCATGAGACTCTGCCAACACACTCTGAGTCAAATCACCAACCCGAGGAACATAGATCATCCCTCTTAAACTGAGCATACCATGTGCATAGAGAGAGGCATCTTAAGCCTCCCATGACACCGCCTTGTTTTTGAGCATGTGCAAATTCTCATATTCGAATTGCTTAGTCTTGATCTCCTAAACAAAAGTTGGCTTAAACTCAATACTAGCTAACACCCCACTCTTATTTGAGATGCCCAACCGCATGAATTAGACTATAAAGACCAAATATCTCTAGCTAAGGGTCGCTTCAACACCCCAAGCACGCCAAACTTCTTATACTAATTGTCTTTCGGTTCAATGCGTGTGCCATCACTTTGCCCTACCTAGATGGTATTGAATGGTCACCTCATAATCCTTTAAACACTCCTTCCACCTTCTCCACCTCGAATTTAAATCTTTATATATGAACACATGTTATAAGCTGTGATGATTTCTGAACACCTCACACTTGACACCATGAAGAAATGTCACAAAATCTTGAGAGCAGACACTACCGCAGCCAACTCTAAATCATGGATGACATAGTTCCTCTCATGAACCTTAAATTACCCGAAAGCATATGCTATGACAATCATGTCCTGCATCAACACAACACCCAAACCTGAATGTGAAGCATCACAATAAATAATAAAATCCTTACCCTCTACCGACAATGAATTGGAATAGGAACTATAGTCAAAAGGGTCTTGATTTTTTGAAAATTCTCTTCACATTTGTTAGACCACTCAAATGGCACCTCCTTTTGGGTCAATCTGGTCAATACATAGCAATCGAACCAAATTTCTTAACAAACCTACGGTAGCAGTTGGAAAGACCCACAAAACTCCTAATCCCTATCACAGAGCTAGGCAAGACCCAATTCTCGACTACCTCAATTTTCTGGGGATCTACCATTACCATATCTTTCGAGAAAACATGCCCTAAGAAGGAAATCGAAGACAACCATAATTCAAAGTTGGAAAGTATCACATACAACTTCTGTTTCCCCAAGATACCCATAGCAATTACAAGGTGATCTGCATATTCATCCTTACTCTTGGAGTAGATTAATATGTCATCTATAAACACGATCACAATTGAATCCAAGAATGGCTTAAACACACCATTCATCAAGCTCATAAAAGTTGTCGACACAATATTCAATCCAAACAACATTATTAAGAACTCATAATGCCTTTACAATGTCCTATAGACCGTTTTAGATACGTCTTCAGGCCTAATCTTTAACTGGTGGTACCATGACCTAAGTCAATCTTAAAAAATATGGAAGCACCTTACAACTGGTCAAATAGACCATCAATACGAGGTAAAGGGTATTTGTTTCAGATCATGAGCTTATTCAATTGTCGGCAATCTATGCACATTCTCATGCTACCATCATTTTTCTTCACAAACACAACTGGAGCATCCCAAAGAGAAGAACTAGGACGAATAAACCCCTTATCAAGAATTTCCTAAAGTTGAGTCTTGAGTTCCCTCAATTTTGTCAGAGCCATGCGATATGGAGGAATAGAAATTGGGTCAGTACCCAACTTCAAATCAATACAAAGTCAATATCTCTATCCAGAAGCATGTTAGACGAGTAAGTAGGGATTACTTCTGGAAAGCCTAAAACTATGGGGATTAACTGAATGGAAGGGGACTCTGCACTGACAACCCGAAGATGAGCCAAATAGGCTAAACCCTTCTCCACTAGCTTGCTTGCCAAAACGAATGGATATGATCTTTACTCTAGAGTTAGTGTCTTGGAGTTACAATTCAGCACATCATAATAAGGGGACAATCAAGTCTTTCCCAAGATCACATGAAAGTCAACCATGTGCATTATGACCAAATTTACCCAAGACTGAAAATCCACCAAAAAAATAGCAGTGTCCTCAATGCTAGAGGTAAAGAGAAAAACATCGGTTGAGCGGCTCCATGTGAGAAGTGATCTGACATATGTCTCAATTGGATGATGGACGCCTGAGCTCGTCTATCATGTTTGGTGAATCGCCGAACATACTCAACTCGCCAACTGTGCCTGTAGCACCCAAGACTTTTCCATTTGACTCGACTCGCTGATGATCACCTTGCTGGATAGGCTTATCGCCAAGAGATGCCACTTATCGCCCAAGGTTGTATATGTTATACGAAAAATACTACATGAACAACTTGGATATTATCCAGCTACCAAACAATTCCTTGGTGTGTACTGTTAATACATATAATTGGCAACATGATATGTTTGTAGATTGCGATCCTAGCATCACATAAGCCTAGAATCGGTCTAACAACTCTTAGCTTTTCCAGAAATGCTACGTCATTTAAAACAAAACCTCCTCATAGAGAAAGTTCCATTGTTCAGTGGAAGCTAAGATTGAAATGGGGGCTAAGAATGATTTGTTACTAACTTAGAGAATCTAGCTAACTTGGTCAATTAAGTACCGATAACCAATAAACGATTTGAAATGGGGACTAAAAATGGAAGAAGCAAGAATAATAGTATTAATCTGATTTGCATAATACATCATATTCTTTCTAATGTCAAGTGCTATGAAGATTCTAAAACTGTATTCTTTTAAAGTTTTACTTACTTCGCATGCAGCTAAACTTAAAGTTGCTCAATGTAGACTCCTAATTTTTTCCAAACTTAAAATTTTACACCATTTTTAGAGCTTAAATAATTTTAAAACTAAACTAAATACTTGAAAACAACAAAATAGAATCACGTGTAAGGTAAGTTTTATTTTCAATCGTTTACAAAAATGAAAATTTACAAAAAATATGTGTTCTTTTAATTTAGATTTAATAAATAAGCTAGCGTTTCTTAATTATATCTTTAGATTAACTATATATATTTTCTTATATTCTATTAGTTCAAAATAATTAATTTAATTTTTATGTATAGTTAATTTATAAAAAAAAATTAATCTAAACTATCTGCATTACCCCACTACCTCATCTTAACCCCCATTTTCCCATTCCACTTTCCTCTCACACAACACACAACAATATGCTCACCTACACACTCACGAAAAAAAGAAAAGATAGCAACACACACACAATACCCCCTCCCCCCCCAAAAAAAGAAAAGAAAAGAAAAAGAACACAACAAAAAACACACAGAAACAAAACAATCAGTACAGACAGGAGGAAAAGAACACAACAAAAAAGTGAGGAGAAAAGTTAGCAACAAAAAAGAAAAAGAGGAAAAACCACCACTCACAACAAACTATACAGTATGTACAACAACCTTATCAAAACCATTACTAGGGATGTTAATGGGACGAGGCGGATGTGGGGTGGAGCGGGTTTAAGGTTGTGCGGGTTGGGTTGAAGTGAGTTTTTTAAAAATTAATGCGGGGCAGATTGTGGGTCTATGCGGTTTTAAGTAGGTTTAAACTTAATTTTTAATTTTTAATTTTTTACATGTTATAAGAGTGGTAAAATATTGTTTACTAAGATAGTTTCTTTAAGTTACTAAAATATATTCAAGATAGTAAATGAAAATTGTCCAATCAAAACTAATATGGTTTCTTACATGCTTCCCAATTGACATCTATAAAATAAAATTTTAAGTCATTATCTATTAAAATAATACAACTTAATGAGAAAATGAATTTTATTTTTAGTATCAAACTTAATTAAAAAAGGAAAATATTAAAATACTATGCGGGGAGGAATGGAGCTGGTTGAAAATGAAAAAAATTAGTATGCGGGGTGAGTTAAATTTTTTGCGAATTACGCTCAACCCACCCCGCCCATTGCCATCTCTAAGCATTACATACACACATCTCACAACAGCAAAACATAGAAACCTTAGACAACATATACCAAAAAAACATACACTCACGCCCAACAACAAAAGATAAGTTGTGGGTGTTCTAATTGAGCTTTGGTCAAGATTTTGCAATATTTATTTTCTTCATTTAATGTTAAACTTACCTTATCTATTTAGTTTATTTATGAAATTTAATGTAATTATGTGATAACTTTTCTTATAATTTTGTTTTGTTCTTAATTTGATTGAAATGAGTATTTGGTTAAGTCTTTATTATTATTTTTATTCGTTTGTTATTATTTCTTTAAAATGAATGGATTGTGGCGGTGTTCTTGTCTTGATTTAGATGTCAATAATAATAAAGAAGGAATTGTTCGGCAAAAAAAAATTATTGTTGTTTTTATTTTATAAGAAAAAACAAAAAGTTATTTTATCAATTCGTTATAGTTTTGTTGAATTAAAAAAAGAATTGCAATATGTGTATGCTTAATTTTGATGTTAACTTTAAGAGTAATAAAATTAAAAATATAGAAATGATCCAAAATTTTATATTGTATCCTAGAAGCTTAGTACTTTATTTTATTTTCTTTATAAGGGAAGAATATTTGATTTTGACATTAGACGAACTTTTAGGTATGTTAAAAATATTTATTTTGATTAAGGATGCAGTGACAACACCTTGTCCAAAAATATAATTAACTTTCATTAATTTAAAGTAAGAATTATAGATAAAATTATCACGTGTGATGAAATAAGACAATTATGTTTTTAAATGTCAAGATCAAGAATGCAGTTACACATCTACATTGAGACCAAATAAAAGTTCAACAAAAAAAATGCAAACAAATCATGACATGAAATAATATTATCCGAAAATAATTTTAGTTAGGAATAAGTTGATAAAAGTTACCATGCTAGAACCATGAGACTCTGTCACGACCTAAAGTATATCCTAGGCATAACATGGCGTATGGAACCTTGAAAGGTCCTACACAAGCCACTTAGCATACATCATACAAGATAATAAAAATAAATATTTCAAAAGAAATGTTCTCATATCATAAAAGAGTTTGACAAAGCGAAAGTCTAACAAAGTCTCAACAAGCCATCTAATACATCAAAGAAGTGCTTGGGACCTAACCCATACACCACATACAATGTCTGAAAATTGAAATAATGAAAAGTTATAAAATGTCTTGGTCCTTGGGACATGAGGACTCGCCTATCTTTGAATCTGCAAGAGAGATAAACTAACCACAAGTATGAGAGGTAGGAGCGTCGGATCCTACATTAGTGAAACAATGTAGACACAAGTATGCATTAGTACGTGGAATGTACTAAGCATGATAGCAATGCAGAAATTATATGAAATCATGCTAAAAGAATTTTACATGACATGCAATGACCAAGCTAAAGCATAAGATAAGAGATTAGAAAACACAAGTCATAATCATAGTCAATGCAAGATTAACATGTTAAAATACTTTGAAATACTTTGAAAGTAACCTAGTTCAATATTGTGGGATGTTTACCATTAACCGACATAGAACATGTGAGCTAAAATAAGGAATTCAGTGTCTATCCCACACCGCAAAGAGATGTCCTACTTGCCAAGGTAAGGACCATAAACGGCTAACTTACATGGATCCATTAGCTAAGACATCCTATGGGGCATGTAGTTATGGACAAGGAGAATACTATTAAAGACCCAACCTCTACTAATGGGAGAGCCTCCATCTCAATATCCTCTCGGTGCTAAGTAAAATTGCATGGAATAGTCATTAATCATATTCATTTCATCATCCATGGAAAGACACAATAAAGATACCAATCCAAGCTAAAACTCATTTAGAATAGCTCCTTAAATCTTGATTCAACATAGGTGAGAAAACCTTTCAACCTTATGAATCCTTATGTAAGAAAACCTTTCACAATCATGATTATAGTAGTATGTGAGTAAACCTTTCACAATCTCATTGATACTTTCACCTAAAAGCATCCTCAAGTCATTTACATCAATTTCATAAAAGCATGCATATCTTCATAAATTCATATTTCATAGTTCATAAACTTCATCTTGTGTTCATAGTCAAAAATCATGAATCATGGGTTCATATGAATTCAACTCAAAAACATGTAATTACTTCAATTCATGCAATATAAGATAGAAATTAGCTAATTGAATCATAATTCAAAAGAATCCAGGGAAATTGAATAAAATCCTAACTTTGAATTGAGAATTGAGCTTATGAAAATTGGGATTTTTGGGGACCCAATGTAGGAAAGGACTCCATAGGTGAATACTAACATACCATCAAGGCCTAAAAGATATGGTGAATTGGAGATTTTGAAGTGAAACCTATCTTCTTCTTCCTCAGCTTTAGAGAGAACTTTGGGGGAAGAACTTGGAGGGAATTTGAGATTTTAGGAGAATAATTTAGAATGAGTAGTTTTAGGACTTAAATTACTTGTATAGGTCATAGAACAGGGGTCAAAACGACATAACTTAGGTATTAAACACATAGGGAAAATACCCAAAAATCCCTTAAAATAATTGTCGGACTGTTCTATGGGTGTAACCTAAGGACTCTACGGTCCGTACTGGTCAACTGTAGACCAAGTACTGGAGCCTTAATTCAAGCCAACTTTTGATGAGACTGATCTACGACCCATAGAACCTTCTACAGTCCATAGACCCCAACCGTAGAACTCAACTTTGACCTTAAAATTTCACTAAATATGGGACCTTTCTACGAGACCTATCCACGACCCATAAAACGTTTGACAGACCGTCCTGGATAACCGTCGAATGAGATACTGAAACTTGATTTTCAGAAAAACTCAATCCACTTTCTACGGATGCCTTCTACGGTTCATAGACTGGACCCGTTGAGCATGAATACTAGCCACAAAATGCTATTTTTTTCTTTTCCAAAATCTGAGGTGTTACAATAACTCCCCTTGAAAAATACGTCCTCGAATGTGATTCAAGCTAGTATGAAAATGGGTAGGGTAAAAAGATCTACCAACCAAACATGAATGCAATCACATAATACATAATCAAGGAGGAAAATTGACTCCAAGTTAAAACATACTAAAACATCTTTTCATAAAAATACATGCATGCATATGGAAACATGAGAATGACTAAGACACATGAATCGGAAAGAATGAACCATGAGGAACTTAATACCTCAAGCTAGAGTAGGGTTGGAGGAAAATAGATGAGGATATCAGGACATCAAATCGGCCTCGGCATCCCAAGTAGCACCCTCAACCATTTGATTCCTCCACAACACCTTTACAGATGCAACTTCCTTGTTCCTCAACTTTCGAACTTGCGAGTCCAAAATCTCAACCAGAACTTCTTCATATGAAAGGCTTTCCTTTATATGAAGATTCTCTAATGGTACAATAGATTTTCGATCACCGATACATTCTTCAATAAGGACACATGGAATACCGTATGCACCAACAATAATTCAGAAGGCAAGTCTAATTCATAAGCCACCTTGCCTATCCACCTCAATACTTGATAATGTCCTACATAATAGGGACTAAGCTTCCTCTTCTTACCAAACCTCATGACACCCTTCATAGGTGAAATCTTCAAGTAAACTCAATCATCAACATCAAACTCAAGATTCATTCTTCAAACATCGGCATAAGACTTTTGTCGACTTTGAGCCATTTTCTACCTTTCTCTAATAAGCCGAACTTTCTCCATAGCCTCATGTACCAACTCGGGACCTATCAAAGCAATATCACCAACTTCAGACCACTCTATAAGAGATCTACACCTCCTACCATAAAGATCCTCAAATGGAGCCATACCAATGCTTGAATGATAGCTATTATTATAAGCAAACTCAATCAAAGGAAAATGATCATCACAATTACCCTTGAAGTCAATCACACAAACTCTCAACATATCTTCTAAAGTTTGGATAGTACGCTCCGCTTTCCCATCGGAATGAAAGGTCGTACTAAGCTTGACACGAGTACCAAACCCTTTTTTGGAAGGACTTCCAAAATTGAGAAGTGAATTGAGGATCAGAGATAATGGATAGGGGCACTCCATGCAATATAACTATTTCCCTTAGATACAACTTAGCATAATCCTCTGTCGAATAAGAAACCTTGACGGGAATGAAATGAGCCACTTCGTCATACAATCTACAATAACCTAAATCAAGTCATGTTGTCGCTGGGTGCGGGGTAAACCAATAATAAAGTCCATATTCATATCTTCCCACTTCTAAGTAGGAATACTAATATCTTGGGACAAACCTCCAGGCTTTTAATGTTCAACTTTCACTTGTTGACAATTAGGATACTTAGCCATAATTTCTATAATATTCTTCTTTATCCTATTCCACCAATAGACCTCCCGCAAGTCACGGTCAGTGGCGGATCTAGGATTTAGAGTCCGTGGGTGCCAAATGGGATTCGAACCTGCAACCTCAACCTTCTAAAGTTGCCCTTCTACCGTGGCACCACAAGCCAATTTTGTTCTGTGGGTGGCACGCTTTTATATTTATATAAATATTTATATATATATACCTATGTATATATAGAGTTTCCGTCGAAATTCGGGGGTGGCATGGCACCCCCACATCCCTTCATAGATCCGCCACTGGTCACGGTACATCTTGGTGGCTCCCGGGTGAATGAAATACCGAGAACTATGGGCTTCCGTTAAAATTTGTTCCCTCAAATCATCAACATTTGGAACACACAAATGACCTTGATATCGAAGCACACCATCTCCTCTTTGGGAGAAAGCCTTAACGATCTATTTAAACATCACTTCCTTCAAATCTACCAAAATTGGATCAACACTTTGCTTGGATTTCACATCCGACACAAAGGACAATGCTGAACCATTATGAACAACAACACCACTCTCACTGGAATCTACCAAATGAACACCTAGCCGGACTAGTCTATGGACATCACAAACCAATTCTTTCTTACCATATTCCACATGTGCCACACTACTCACTGACAACCAACTTAAGGCATCGATTACCACATTGGCTTTGCCTGGGTGATAAAGGACACTTATATCATAGTCCTTTAAGAGTTCTAGCCATCTACATTGGCGAAGATTTAGATCTTTTTACTTGAATACATATTGCAAACTTTTGTGGTCGGTAAAGAAATCAACATGGACACCATACAAATAATGCCTCCAATTCTTTAAGGCAAATACAACAGTTGCTAATTCCAAATCATGGGTAGGATAGTTATTTTCGTGAATCTTAAGTTTCCTTGAGGCATATGCAATAACTTTCCCCTTTTACATAATAACACATTTTAATCCAATTCATGAAGCATCACAATACATAACAAACCCATTGGATCCTTCCGGTAAAGTCAACACCGGAGCGGAGGTAAGCATATCTTTCAATTCTTGAAAACTCTTCTCACATGCTTCCGACCAAAAGAACTTAACCTTTTTTGGGTTAATGTAGTCAATGGAGAGGCAATCAAAGAAAAACCTTCCACAAACCTTCAATAATATCCGACCAAACCCAAGAAGCTTCGAGTATTCGAAGAGGGTAGAGGTCTAGGCCAATTCTTAACCACATCTTCTTCTTAGGATCAACCTCAATTCCCTTACCGGAAATAATGTGGCCAAGAAAAGCCACAGATCTCAACCAAAACTTCCATGTACTAAACTTTACAAATAGTTGTCATTCCTTGAGGACATGCAATAGAGTCCTCAAATGATCGACATGCTCATCCTCACTCAACGAGTAAATCAAGATCTCATCAATAAACACAATCTGTAACACCTCAGACTTTGAAAATGGTAAAGTAGGTTAACAGGCAGGTCCACAAACCTAAAACCAACCATGAACTCTCTATGGAAGCCTAAACGGTCCGTAAAAGGGTTCACTAACCATCAAGGGCCTGGCCATTTAAGGCAGCCAGGAAAATGAGGGTATTTGTACAGTTCCCTATACGGACCGTGTAAACTCATACGGTCTGTTTAGGGATCTATATAAGTCACCCATCTCATTCTCCCTCACATTCCTTCTAGCATAAACTTTTCGAGTAGCCATATCCTGTAGAGCATCGAATAAGGATTAGGAGAGAGACATTATAGAGTTAAACTCTATCGCACAACTTTAGAGTAATGAAAGAAGTGGAGTTTCCTAAACATTTTGTAGCCTCTCATTCATAAATGTGGCGCGCTTAAATGATTGACATGCTCATCCTCACTCAACGAGTAAATCAAGATCTCATCAATAAACACAATCTGTAACACCTCAGACTTTGAAAATGGTAAAGTAGGTTAACAGGCAGGTCCACAAACCTAAAACCAACCATGAACTCTCCATGGAAGCCTAAACGGTCCGTAAAAGGGTTCACTGACCATCAAGGGCCTGGCCGTTTAAGGCAGCCAGGAAAATGAGGGTATTTGTACAGTTCCCTATACGGACCGTGTAAACTCATACGGTCTGTTTAGGGATCTATATAAGTCACCCATCTCATTCTCCCTCACATTCCTTCTAGCATAAGCTTTTCGAGTAGCCATATCCTGTAGAGCATCGAATAAGGATTAGGAGAGAGACATTATAGAGATAAACTCTATCGCACAACTTTAGAGTAATGAAAGAAGTAGAGTTTCCTAAACATTTTGTAGCCTCTCATTCATAAATGTGAGACATCCTAGGACCTTTCTAAATCTTGTGCTCTGAATACCAAGTTTGTCACGATCCAAAGTATACCTTAGGCGTAACATGGCGTATAGAACCCCGAAAGGCCCTACACAAGCCACATATACATCATACAAGATAATAGAAATAAATATTTCAAAAGAAATATTCTCATATCATAAAAGAGATTGACAAAACAGAAGTCTAACATAGTCTCATAGTCTCAACAAGCCATCTAATACATCAAAAAATTGGTTAGGACGTAACCCATACACTACATACAATGTCTGAAAACTAAAATAATGAAAAGCTATAAAAGCGTCTTGGTCCTCGAAACATGAGGACTCACCAATATTCGAATCCACAAGGAGAGATCAACTAGCCACAAGTATGCAAGGTAGGAGCATCGTACCCTACATTAGTGAAACAATGTAGGCACAAGTATGTATTAGTACATGGAATGTACTAAGTATGATAGCAATGCATATATGATATGAAATCACGATAAAAGGACTTTACGTGACATGCAATGACCAAACTAAAACATAAGATAAGAGGTTAGAAAACACAAGTCATAATCATGGTCAATGCAAGCTTAACATGTTACAACACTTTGTGAGATACTTTGAAAGTAACCTAGTTTATTATTGTGGGATGTTTACCATTGACCGACATAGACCATGTAAGATAAAATATGGAATCTGATGTGTATCCCAAACCAAAAAGAGATGTCCTACTTGCCAAGGGAAGGACCATAAACTTATAGCTTACGTGGATCCACTGGCTAAGACATCCCACGGGGGCATGTAGTTAGAGACAAGGAGATTGCTACTAAAGACCTGACCTCTACTAATAAAAGAGCCTCCTATCAATATCCTCTGGGTGCTAAGTAAAATTCCACGGAATGGTCATTAATCATATTCATATCATCATCTATAGAAAGGCACAATTAATCTACCAATCCAAACTAAAAGTCATTTAGAATAGCTCCTTAAATCTTTATTCGACTTAGTTGAGGAAACCTTTCAACCTTATGAATCCTTATGTGAAAAAACCTTTCACAATCATGATCATAGTACTATGTAAGAAAACCTTTCGCAATCTCATTGATACTTTCATCTTAAGCATCCTCAAGTCATTTACATCAATTTCATAAAAGTATGCACATCTTCATAAATTCATAGTTCATAAACATCATCTTGTGTTCATAGTAAAAAATCATGGATCATGCATGGTTCATATGAATTCAACTCAAAAACATGTAATTACTTCAAGTCATGCAATAGAAAATAGAAAATAGCTAATTGAATCATAATTGAAAAGAACCCAGGGAAATTGAATAAAACTCTAAATTTGAATTGAGAATTGAACTTGTAAAAATTGGGATCTTTGGGCACTCAATGGAGGAAAGGACTCCATTGGTGAATACTAACATACCTTAGTGATCAAGGCCCAAAAGCTATGGAGAATTGGAGATCTTGAAGTGAAACCCTATCTTCTTCTTCCTTAGCTTTAGAGAGAACTTTGGGGGAAGAACTTGGAGGGAATTTGTGATTTTAGGAGAATGATTTAGAACGGGTAGTTTTAGGACTTAAAATACTTATATAGGGCTTAGAATAGGGATCAAAACGACATAGTTTTAGGTATTAAATACATAGGGAAAAGACCCGAAAACCCCTTAAAATAACTATCGAACTGGTCTACGGGTGTGACTTATGGACCGTAGAACTTTCTACGGTCCGTACTGGTCAATCGTAGAACAAGTACTGGAGCCTAAATTCTAGCCAACTTTTGACGAGATTGGTCTAGGGCCCGTAGAACCTTCTATGGTCCGTAGATCCCAACCGTAAAACTCAACTTTGACCCTAAAATTTCACCAAGTCTGGGACCTTTCTACGAGATCTATCTACGATCCATAAAACATTTGACGAACCATCCTGGTTAACCGTCGAATGAGATACTGAAACTTGATTTCCCAAAAACTCAACCCACTTCTATGGGCGCCTTCTACAATCCGTAAATATAAGCAGTAAACAATAAAATTAGTAAAACAAACGTAACAAAAAACATCTGAAAGTATATGATTTTGAACTTTCATACTCAATTCTACGGTTAGAGTGAAATATTATTAAAACAATTACGGGAAGCATATCTTAGTAGCATATAATATATGTGATTGAACGAACATATATGAAGTGTACTATTGTAATATAAGTTACATATGTGAGAAGTTACAACTCGAACGAATTCGCCAACAATTAGGCCAATCTTTATCTGTGAAAGAGGGCTGGGTGGCTGGGCATACCTGTTTGATAAACACAAGAAATAGATGATTGATGAATCACTGCCATAGATGATTGTTGCTTTTAAAGAGATCAAAATGAAAAATTGCAACTCAACACATACATCTATCCACATGCGTATGATATATGAAACTTATGATTTAAATTTGAGCTTATTTGGATATATCTGAGAGTGAATTGATAAAATTCAAACAAAAAAAATAATAGCAAAACACATGCCTGAGACTTGAGACAATTTTTACACAGTTGGGTCACAAATTTTTCAACCTCAGTTGTGTATGCTTGAATTATTCCGAAAAGCAGATAAACTTATTCTAAAATTATTTATGGAGCATTTGTTAAATAGCGACTTCAAAAGCAAATATATGTGTATAAACTTGAGAGAATAGTAAGTAATAGGATGGAGTGGTTGAAGGTATCCATATAAATCCTTTTAACCAACTCTACGTCATTAATTAGTTAGTTGTGTTGTAATGAAAAGAGAATCATTTGTTTAATCCTTACCGCTGGAAGGATTCAGGATATGCTCACACATTCAATTCTCCAATGTCTGGGCTCAGAGGTTTAAAAAGAGCTTCCACCTCCCTATCCTCAACTTCCTCCAAGCAACTTGGTTTCCACTTTGGCTTCTGAAAACAAAATCCTTAATATTTTTAGGAATCCTCAATACCCACAAAACAATAATGTACCATTATTGCCAAATAAAGAATAACACACATCACCAACTTTTATCCACTACACCTTAACTAGAGCTTGGTACAAAACAGGACCGTCACCCACTAAGAGCTAGAATTCCAAAGCATGTCTTAACAGAAATTTTACAAAAAATTGGATAGAGTTTCCCATAGTTTTAGGACTATTTAAAATTTTCCATGTTCCAGAATCGACAATAGAACCAATGAATATAAACAAATTGGATCACAACCATCCTCAATCAATCATTTTCAACATCATAACTCTAAAACCATCTCCAAAACACGGGAAGAGTGTGTAATTCTAGTCACGATTCTATAATAATAAAAGAATACTTATGAAAATGACTATGGAGCTAAGACTTCAAAAGAAAAGACCATAACAAATAAATAAATAATTAGACAAAATGTCCATTAAATCAAAATTCCTTACCAAGATAGCCCAACTATCACTTATTATGTAAAATGGTCGTTCGACTAATGTTATTACAGGCGAAGTGCCTTCTTTTCTTCCTCTTCTCATTCTTCTTCTTATTGAATCCAAATATCCTCCATTGGCCCCCTAATTCTACCTATCTATATTTACTTCTGAAGTGATGATCTTCCCCTCTCTATCTCTCTCTAGAGCACTTTGTCAAAGTGTTACAATGATGAAAATTCTTCAATTCTTAGCTGAAATGGTCAAATTTGCATTTTTCCATTTCATTAGCTGTCTCGTATTCAGGGATTTAAGTATATTTAATTACTATTACATTCATGTTTATGGTTAAGTATACCTGTATTATCACTGCCAATACATTTAAATTTGAGAGTGAATAATATATTAAAGACTCAAAATATCAAGAGTAGTTCATATCTAAAATTTGAGATTGTTTATACAAGATTTGAATTAGTCAATATTAGACATAAAAAGCAGCTCATTGAGGAAAATGAATTGTTGCAATGTATAAATATTATATAAATAGTGTTTATGGAGGTATATATATCTCTAATACATAGTTATACATCATATATATATATATATATATACATTACATTATATATACGGTCAATTTATTGAAAATTACTATACAATATCGATACATTACATTTACAAACAGTCAATTTATTGAAAATCAAATTGTCACCTGTATAGTTACGTAAGAAGCCCAAAAAAATAAGTTATTGTCGTTTGGTTGGGAACAAGTTATTTCGGGATAAGTTATCCCACCATATATATGGGATAACTTATCCCATCACTATGTTAAAAATGGTGGGATAAATAATCCAAGGACTACCTAATACCTCTAACCAAACGCATACATTTTATCCCTTAGATTATTATACCTTCACACCAAACGACTCCTAACATTATAAGGAAGTGGTGGGCCAAGGCCCAAAGGGAATGTAAAGGTGAAATTCCCACAAAGAAAGTTAGGAGCCCTAATGGAGAATAACAAAGTTACCCAAGGAGGAACTTAAAGGAAAAATAAAAGCTTGAAAGAAGCAATTTGGAACAATGGAACAAAGAGTTCTTTTTTTTCATCAACATTTTAGAGAAAAAGAAAAAGAAAATGATCAGTTTGGTATTGATTCTAATTACCCGATCTTGCTTGGTGATCAATTTCATAATAGTAAGAGAACTCACGGTTTAAGCTAGTTATGAGGAGTAGCAGATATTGTGTCTTGAAATCATAAATAGTGCCTCACAAGTCTTAAGCATCTACTGATTGTTTCGGGTATTAACTAAACTCCATCTCTAATCCTTACCAAGGAAAATACACTACACTTGTGAAATGGTCTAAGTGCACAAATACTCGCTTTTAGAGTTTCCATTTAACTTGTGTCTTTATCTTTTAATTATTTTTTTTGCAAGTTTACCCATTTTGAAAACAATGCAAAACATTTTTAACTGAAGTGCAATAAAAAATTGGCTAAAAATTTTAGTCATGTGTGTCTGAATTTTTTTTATAATTCGAATTTCAGTAATTCAACACTCAAATCTTTTCTAAATATGTTCAAATTTGAAATATAAATTTCATATATCATATAGAACATACAACAATAATCAATTTTTCAAAAACAACAATAGATCTAACAAACTTATTTAACAATCTTTTATTTTTTTTCATGTATGCCTACGCTTCAGTCATGTAACACATGTTAAAAATGGCTAAATTTCAGTTGTCTGATTCAACTCCCAAATCTACTCCAGATTAGTTTAAATTTGAAACATAAGTTCCACATACCATAAAAACAAACCTCGGCCATCAATTTGTCAAAACAACAAATCTAACAAACATATTTAGTACCCTTTTAATTTTTTCATGTGTGTGGACTTTAGTCATAGACATCTGCATTGCATGTAAAATTGGTTGAAATTTCAATTATATGAAGTCTGAATTTTCAAAAGCAGACACTTTATCTAAAATTACCTAATAATGTAAGGTGGGTAACAATTAAAATGGGAGGACCATGACATTTTCATGTTCAGAAACCAGAAAGCCAACATTTATGCAGTCATAACAAACCTGATCCTTGTCCACTAAGACTGCTCGGACACCTTCAGCAAAGTCGCTCCGTAGAGTGGACCTTAAAGCAATGCGATATTCAGTTCTCATGACACCAGTGAGCTGAGTGTTAAAGATGACAGAATTTAATCATTAGTGAAAAACCAGAAGATCAAAAAACTTTTAGAGGAAGAAACACTACATAAGCTCACACTGGATAAGTCGTTCTCAGTTTTACCACGTGCAGATGCTACCTTAGAGAAGAGCTTTTGGGTGAGACAGAGAGAAAAAGGGGCCCCCTTACTAAGCCCTTGCAGAGCATCCTTTGCCCATTCTGCCACTGTCAACAAAATTAACTTGCACATGAAAATGTAAATAAAGTATGCCTCTAAGTTTTACGCCTAAATAACATATGAGATTCATTTATGGATAAATTAATCTATATCTTCCAAATTATACTAAAAGCATGAACATTTTAGAAATGTTGATTGAACTTTTTATCATTTGTTAAAATAATTACAATAAACAAAAATGACATTTGCAATTTTCTTCAAATAATCGTCATTTAACTATTATCCTAATATTTATGTAAAAACTCTTGATAGTTATGAACTTTAAAATCAACTAAAATTATATACTATTTATTATATGTTTCTTCATTTAAAATTCGGACCGTTTAAAATTTATAATAAGTAAAAGTAACTTTAAATTAATTGAAATTTTGCTACATAATTTCTCACTTTGGTATTGATGCACGACAAATTTTGACTTTTGTCCTTGGATATCTAATTTTTTTATTTAAAAATAAATAAACTAACTCTTAATCAATACCAATATGATTTTGACTTTTGATATTAATGGCGAAATTATATTTACTACATTTGATTTTACTACTTAATTATTAATGTGGTGATGAATTATCATGTTCCTCTTTAAGTAAACTTTATATCGTAAAAAATGTGTGTTATTTAAAAAGAAATTGTAGTCAATAATATAATATGCACAATAATTTGTTCTTTTTACATACATATATATATATATATATATTAATTAACGTGATATACACATGGTATAAAAAAGAGAGCACATGAACTCATATATGAAGAAAAGTCTTACTGCTAAACCTGTTTAAAAATAAGTCTTAGAGCTTAATTGACTTTTGGCTTATTTTTATCATTTTAGCTCAAACTCAAAGGCTTATAAGCGCTTTTTAAAATCACCCAAACATTCCAAAAGCGTTTAAAAGCTAGTTTGACTTAAAAACACTTAAAATAAGT
Source organism: Solanum acaule (assembly GCA_036250505.1). Classification (NCBI taxonomy): domain Eukaryota; kingdom Viridiplantae; phylum Streptophyta; class Magnoliopsida; order Solanales; family Solanaceae; genus Solanum; species Solanum acaule. The sequence goes on from JAJOOR010017656.1 coordinate 18,735, forward strand.
CAATCCAAACAAGCTCTTACTGCTAAAACCTTACCCAATGTGTCAGTGCTTTGCTGATGATTTTCTAGCTCCTCTAGTATCTCTTTAATGGACTTGTTACCAGCAAAAGTAGAAATTATTCTGGGTAAAAGTGACTTCAAACGGGGTTCTGAATTAGGGTTGCTGCTATATTTCGTCAACAGTTGTTTTATCTCCTCATCTGGATCCTCGGAGCTGTTTTAACAAAACAGAACAACTTATTCAAAGTTGAAATATATAACTGAATTGATTTGTATCAGTAACATAATACACACTTGTCAGAAGGCATAAGAAACAATATTCTGAAGAAGAAAGCTGAAGACCAGATGTGCCTCATGAAGTGTTGATTAGAATATAGCAACAGAAGCACTAAAAAAGTTTTAAAGGAACAAAAGTTTACCCAACTTGGGGAATCTCTTCTCCCAAAGCCAAGCCATTAAAGGATTTGAAGAGAAAAGGCACAACCTAAGGAACGTGGACATAGTTTTAACATGCACAGATAAAGAGACACAAAAGGGCAAGGAGCTGTGCATGTCTCATGGATCTTAGTAATTGATAAAAAAAATTTGACATTTAGTGCATGAGCTTCACATTACTAAAAGAATAATATTGGGACATACAATTTAGTGGCAAGCAAAGCTTCCTTCAATGTGCCCAAATTTGCTGAAGGGACATAATGAGTTCCCAGACCAACATAGAGAGCATCAGAAGGTGTTGATATCCTACTTCCAGTCAATCCAAGATAAGCACCTGCAATAGCTGAATTGATTAAGCACACACATAGGAAAGGAGTGGAGAAGACAGTTCAACGATAACAGCACACATACATCGTTAATCAGTATCTCACGCCAACAAAATATGGATAGATACTAGCAGAAAAGTGAGAAAGCAGTATGGAGGAGGTGACAATGAGCAAAGCACAAGGAGGTCTGGGCATTAAGAAATTGAGTACTCAGAACACCAGCCTGCTGCAAAAATGGTTGTGGAGATTCTGTTGTGAAGATATGGCATTATGGAGGAGGTTTATTGCAGAGAAATATGACCTACAAAGCAACTGGATAACTGAAGAGGTGAATGGCACTTTTGGGTGACCTGTATGGAAAACCATCAGGAGAATGTGGCCTGATTTCAGTGCAAAGGTGACCTTCAGAGTGGGGAATGGTTTGAAGACCAGTTTCTGGAACGAGACCTGGTTAGGTGACGTAAATCTGAGGATACTCTTTCCCGATCTGTACATTATCAG
>JAJOOR010017657.1:0-19521 GCA_036250505.1 Solanum acaule
TTTTGGGGGGGGGGGGGGGGGAAGTTCAGCAAAAATTCAAAATCTTTTGAATTTCTTCCTCTTTTTTTTTTCAAAGGCAATCAGTGGAAGAGATTTGGAAATCACTAAAAAAAAGGAAAAAAGGAAATGTCATGCGGCTGCTGCAGGTGTTGACCTTTACTGGTTTGTTGGGATTTTTTGGATTTGCAAGGAAGAAGAAGAAAACACAGGGGGTGGGGCCGAGTACTGCTGTTTGTATTGATATTGTTGGTGGATCTTTGAATTATTAGTTGAATTTGTATGGAAGAAGAAGAAAAAACATGGGGTGCGGCCGGTTTTGGTATTGGAATGTTGATTGTATAATGCATTGTTGTGAGGAATTGTTGGAATGGGCTGGGAATTATATGTTGTATTGGGATGGGCTTGGAATTATGGTGAAGAGAATTGGGAATAATAAAGTGGGCTGGAAATTGGCCCAACTTTGGTCTTAAATAGATCTAACAAGTAGAGCAAAATATTGGTTAGATTTGATTTTGAAAAATAACCAATCAAATTGCAAATTTGGTCAAGACAAATTAATATTAATTAATTAACGAGCTTCTTAATCTTAACCAAATAAAATAATTAATTTAATTATAAACTAATAACTAACAAAAAATATGCCAACTTAAAGTAAACTAATTTAATAAAATATTCAACTAAAAAAATAAAATCTTTTTGGGATGATTTTCGAATATTATAAAATATACTAATTATATACATAACTATAAAAACATCTATATTATTTTAAAAAATTATAAAATTGACAAAAATTACATAAAAATAACTTTCATAAAACTCATTAATTATAACCATCACTAATAAAATATTTAAAATTTAAAATCTTTTTGAGATATTTTTGAATATTCATAAAATACATTAATTATATACATATTTATATAAAACATATATATCATTTAAAATTTATAAAAAGTGATGAAACTATTTAAAATATCTTGCAAACTATATTCATTTTATTTTTTTATTTTTTATAAAACTACATATTTTAAATCGTTTGAAGTTGAAGAAGCTCGATGATTAATTTATATTATAGAGGTCCAAAATTGGGTGTCAATAAGAGGGCTTGACTCAGATTATATCGACGCTTGTTCTACCGCTACAATAAATGACAATATGGATATCTCGCGAATTCAGGCCTTTGCACAAGGCATAGAGGATCACCGACATCTACAGTATATGAGTGAGAGGGTCGAGAGAGAGACATAAGAGGGCTAGGCCCGCTGGTTCACATGGAGATTCTCAGGGTGGTCCCAGACCCCGACATTCTATTAGGCCACCTAGACCTCCACCACAGCAGTTCCAGGGTAGTAGATTTGATCGTTAGGGACAGTCAGGCCCAGGTGAGGGTTCACGAGCATCAGGCTCGCAGCAGCAGAGAGGTTCAGACCAGGCTAGGACAGCCCCACCGTATTGCGCTACTTGCGGTATGATGCATTTCGGGAGGTGAAGACAGGGTTCCACAAGTTGTTATTCTTGTGGACAGGAGGGGCATGGGTGGAGAAACTGCCCTACCATAGGTCAGGGTAGTATAGGTCAGTCGACCAGGTCAGCAGTAGGTTCCTCCTCATCCGCACAGTCTACAGGGCGTGGACCCCATACTTCAGCACGTAGAGGTAGAGGCGGAGGTAGAGAGGGAGCATCTAGTTCTAGTAGTGGACAGAACCGTAGATATTTATTAACCAGACGACAGGACTCAGAGTCATCACCAGATGTTGTGACATGTACATTGATTGTTTGCTCCCATTGTGTTTATGCTTTGATAGATCCTGGATCTACTATGTCTTATGTTACTCCATTTATTGCGGGGAAGTTATGTATAGTAGCAGAGTCATTAGATCGACCCTTTATTGTATCTACACCAGTTGGTGAGTCTATTATTGCTAGGAGAGTCTATCAAGGTTGCCCGGTAGAAATTATCGACCGTCAGACCTCTGTAGACCTGGTAGAGTTAGAGATGGTTGATTTCGACGCCATTATGGGTATGGACTGGTTAGCGTCTTGTTATGCTAATGTTGAGTGTCGAAGAAAGATTGTTAGATTCCAATTTCCAGGAGAGGCAGTTCTGGAATGGAAAGACGATACATCAACACCGAAAGTTAGGTTTATTTCCTATCTTAAGGCGAGGAGGATGATCACTAAGGGTTGTATTTATCATTTTATTCGCGTTCATGATATAGATGCAAAACCACCGACTCTTCAGTCTATTCCGTTAGTTAATGAGTTTCTAGATGTATTTCCAGACGAGCTCCCTGGTATCCCACCAGAACGAGAAATTGATTTTGCTATCGATATGCTACCAGGTACACAACCCATATCTATCCCTCCTTATAGAATGGCTCCTGCTGAGCTAAAGGAGTTGAAGGATTAGCTGAAAGACTTGCTGGATAAAGGCTTTATCAGGCCTAGTGTTTCACCATGGAGTGCGCCAGTGTTATTTGTGAGGAAGAAAGATGACTCACTAAGAATGTGTATCGATTATCAACAGCTAAATAAGGCGACTATAAAGAATAAGTATCCCCTTTCAAGGATCGATGACTTATTTGATCAGTTACAAGGTGTTGAGTGTTTCTCAAAGATTAATTTAAGATCAAGGTACCACCAGATACAAGTTCGGGAGAAAGACGTTCCAAAGACAACTTTTAGAACCAGATATGGACACTTTGAGTTCTTGGTAATGTCTTTTGGATTAACTAATACCCTAGCAGTGTTCATGGACCTGATGAATAGTATATTCAGGCCATATCTAGAGTTGTATATTTTGGTGTATTCACGTTCAAAAGCTGAGCATACAAATCATTTGCGAGCAGTCCTTCAGGTTCTTCGAGAGCAGGAACTTTATGCAAAGTTCTCCAAGTGTGAGTTCTGGTTGAGCTTTATGCCTTTCCTAGGCCATATTGTAACAAATGCAGGCATTGTGATTGATACACAAAAGATTGAGTCTGTAAAGACTTGGCCCAGACCCATGACTCCGACTGAGGTTCATAGTTTCTTAGGGTTAGCTGGGTACTACAAAAGGTTTGTAGAGGGGTTTTCTTCACTTTCAGCACCATTAACGAAGCTGACTCAAAAAGCAACTAAGTTCCAGTGGACTGAGGCTTGCGAGCATAGTTTCCAGGAGCTTAAGGACAGGTTGACATCAGCACCAGTTCTAATATTGCCAGAGGGTTCAGAAGGCTATGCGGTGTACTGTGATGCTTCTGGTGTTGGGTTGGGATGTGTTCTAATGCAATATGGTAAGGTTATCGCATATGCTTCAAGGTAGTTGAGAAAGCATGAAAAGAACTATCCGACCCACAATTTAGAGTTGGTTGTAGTTATGCATGTGTTAAAGATCTTGAGACACTATTTGTATGGCGTTCATGTTGACATCTTCACAAATCATAAAAGCCTTCAATATATCTTTAAACAAATGAGTTAAATCTGTGACAATGTCGATGGCTTGAGTTACTGAAAGACTACGACGTGGATATTTTATATCATCCAGGAAAGGCAAATATGGTAGCTGATGCCCTAAGTTGAAGATCTATGGGTAGTTTATCCTATTTAGGTGTTGAGAAGTGTGAGCTAGCGCGAGAGATTCATCAGTTAGCTAGCTTGGGAGTCAGATTGTTAGAGGCAGAAGATAGTGGGGTAACAATTCAGGACACAGACATATTATCTTTAGTTGTAGAAGTGAAATCACGGCAACAAGAGGATCCTAGCTTAGAGCAGCTCAGAGCCAAGGCTCAGAATTAACAGACTTTAGCATTTGATATAGCAGGAGATGGAGTCCTTAGAAGTAGCGGTCCATTGTGTGTTCCGAATGTTGCAGGGCATCGACATCGGATTATGGAAGAGGCACATCATTCCAGTTATTCTATTCACCCTGGTTTGACGAAGATGTACCATGATATTAAGGAAATATATTGGTGGCACGGCATGAAGAAAGACGTTGTTGAGTTTGTTGCACAGTGTCCTAATTGCCAACAGGTGAAGGTTGAGCACCAAAAGCCTGCTGGGCTAGTTCAGGAGATAGCCATTCCTTTGTGGAAGTGAGAAGCAATTGATATGGATTTTATTACAGGGTTACCTCGATTGCATCGCAAGGTTGACTCTATTTGGGTAATTGTTGATAGACTAACAAAATCAGCCCACTTCTTACCAATCAGGGCTACTTTTACGGCCGAAGACTATGCAGGGCTCTATATTAGAGAGATTGTTAGGCTACACAGTGTCCCAATATCTATTATCTCTGATAGAAGAGCATAATTTACCGCTAATTTCTGGAAGTCCTTCTAGAAAAGACTAGGGACACAGGTTAATCTTAGTACAACTTTTCACCCTCAGACAAATGGCCAGGCTGAGCGTACAAATTTGACACTCGATGATATGTTACGAGCATGCGCGCTAGACTTCAAGTGAAGTTGGGATGACCATTTGCCTCTTATTGAGTTCGCATACAATAATATTTATCATTCCAGCATCAGGATGGCACCTTATGAGGCTTTGTATGGGTGAAAATGTAGGTCCCCCATTGGATGGTTCGAGGTAGGTGAATCAAGGTTGATTGGACCCGACTTAGTACAACAGTGGAGCAGGTTAAGCTCATTCGGGAGAGGTTGCTAACAACTCAAAGCCGACAAAAGTCATACTCAGATGTGCAACGAAGGGACTTAGAATTTTGTGTCGATGACTGGGTATTCTTAAAAGTCTCACCTATGAAGGGTGTTATGAGATTTGGCAAAAAAGGCAAGCTTAGTCCAAGATTCATTGGGCCATATCGGATCCTCCGAAAGGTAGGACGAGTGGCTTATGAGTTAAGAATTGTCTTCGGGGCTAGAATCTGTTCATCCAGTTTTCCATGTATCGATGCTACAAAAATGCGTAGGAGACCCTTATCGGGTTGTCCCAGTTGAGGATGTTCAGATCACAAAGAATTTGTCCTACGAGAAAACTCCAGTTGCCATATTAGATCAATAGGTCCGTAAATTGAGGACCAAAGAGGTGGTTTCGGTTAATGTATTGTGGAGAAATAAGAATAGAGAAGAGGTGACCTGGGAAGCTGAGGATGACATGAGGTCCAAATATCCTCACTTGTTTCATACCCCAGGGTGATGGCATATCAATTTATATTGGTGCAGTGGGGTAAGATACCTATCAAAATTTTTATATTATTGCTTATTATTATGGTTGTCGTTGTTGTATTTTTGCTCGCACTGTTATTGCGGAGCTATAGTGCTTAGCTATTTATGTCGTCCTGTGAGACGCCTAGGTTAAAAATTTATGTGTTTCAAGTTCTGGATAGTCACATTCACAAAGGATACTTTGTCTAAACTTTGGCAACTTCTAAGGACATAGCCGTGTGACTCAGATTTTTCATTCGAGGACGAATGTTTCTAAGGGGGGAAGGATGTAACACCCCGACTTTTCTAAACGTCTAAATTAATTCGTACATTCGTGGAAAGACAAAGAGGGTGAGAAATAAATTAAGAATGATGTGGTATGTCATATTTTAAGTATTCAAGGGTTGTATCTCAAGTTTTGAAGTAAGGTAAGTCGCAAAATAAAAGTGGGTCGTAAGTTCCTTTTTAAAGATTTCTCTGAAATTTGGGTAAAATGTTTTGGAAGTTTTCTCCCAATATATAATGAATTATGGGGCCCACGACCCATTATATCGAATGTCTACGAGTCTGGTTTCCAATGCATCAAACGGTTTGTTCATACGACTTCAGAATAGAGAGATATTCACGTTTTTGCGAGACTGCGCAAGCAGGCACGTGAGGTGTGTCCCCTAAGTCGGTGGAAGCTTATAAGATAGCATATTCTTCATTTTTCTTCATTCCAAATCGTGAGAAACCCACGAAAATCAGAGAAATACTCCTCAAATCATCCTTGTGTGTTCATGATCTCTTCTTGGCCTCTTATCAAAAATTGCCCTATGTCGTGAGCTCGTCGTTTTGGTATAATTTTCACGGTGAATTGAGCGGTGTAGCTTCGTGGAGGTTGTGGCAGTAGGTTTTTTTTTTCCAGTGGAGTGATTGTATTCAAGTGTTCTGGTCATTTAAAGAAAGGTAGGAATCACCTTTTATCAGTTTATGGATACCTTAGGTCTTGGATTGTAGTTTACGATAGGAATCCGTATTGATTGTCGAATTATCGTAGTAATTTTTATCCTTAAATATTGATTGATTTTACCTTTTTCTTTAGTGTTGTAGTGGTGTGGACAGAGGTATTTTCAGCATAAATTATAAAGGAAAAGGTATGTTGAGCCTACTCCCTTCGTTCGACATGTTTCCTTAGAGCTTGGGAGTGATATAATAGGGTAGTTAATGTTAGTTATGTTGTAGATGTAATTGTGAGTGGTTGGATAATTGAGTGGTTATAAACCCTCATTTTAGGGACTCATAATCTGTTCAGAACAACCCTAAGTTAGGAACGACTTGGACATTATTCATATATATTGTTTATAGCTAAACTGCTCGCCTTCAGCCTATTTAATTATTTGTTGTCGCCCTTGGGGCTATTGTGGTTAGTTGTTGAGCTATAAACTGCCTATGGGGGCTATGTTGTTGTCTAATAGGACTATGTTATTGCCAAAGAGGGCTATGTGTTGCCCACATGGCTATATTGATGCCAAAGAGTGTTATGTGTTGCCTACAAGGGGCTATTTTGACGCCAAAGAGGGCTATGTATTGCCTACAAGGCTATGATGCAAAAGAGGGCTACGTGCAGCCCACAAAGCTATGATGTTGCCTAAGAGGGCTATGCGCTGCCTACAGGGTTATATTGTTGCCAAAAAGGGCTATGTGACTTCTTACAAAGACAAGGGGCTACCGATAAGGTTATGTAGATTGATTTGGTACCTTCTGGGCTTATGGGGGCCTAAGTAGGTGGTATGTTGTTTGTACCTACCGGGCTTATGGGGGCTTGGTTAGGTTGATGTTTGATTATTATTGTATTTTATTAGATTCAGTAGTGGGTTGGCATGCTTATCTAAATTTGATTTCCTTACCTGATTGCTTTTGGTATATTATGATACTTGCTTATTTAGTCTACAATCTTTCTTACTCTGTACATTATTTTGTACTGATGCCCCATTGCCTGGGGGCGCTACATTCATGCATGCAGGTCCTGACAGACGACCGAGTAGACCTCCTCAGTAGCAGGATTGACTTCTATCCGGTTGGCTAGCCCCTTTCCTCCGGAGCTGCCATAGTTTGGAAGTTTGTTAGCTTTTGTTGTGTGTATTTTTATGGGTAGGCTGGGCCCTGTCCCGCCAATCTTTACTACTCTTTGAGGCTTGCAGACTAGTGTGTGGGGGTGTACATCTAGGTTATGGCCATGCTAGTCTAGTTTTGTTGGTTTACTGAAGCTTGTGAGTTATTTGATGTATTGTCTTGATATATACCTACTTCCAGTTTTTGTATAGATATTATGGTGGCCTCGACGGCCCAGTCAGGACTTTTGTGCTAATTGGCTATTTCTTTATATGAACTTTTGGGAGTAGTTGTTTCTTTTATATATATGTTGACAGGGGACTTACCGGCTGAGGGCTTAGTTTTAAGCCGGGATATACTAGTTTGTTTTCTTGATTGTGTGTGTCTGCCATGCGCTAGTAGCAAATAGGTCAGCAGGGTCAGCTCGGGCCTGAGTTTTGGCATTAGGAGCCAATTGCCCCCCTTGAGTTTGGGGCGTGACATCAAGTATACAAGATAGCACTGGGGGAAACTGGAAAAGAGCCTCATCCCTAAATTCTTATCATATGCTGGTAGAGATCAACTTATCAAGAGTGTATTGTATGCTATTCAAATGTTTTGGTCTCAACAATTTGCCCTTCCCCAAAAATCATTCAAACAGTGAAGGCTATGTGAAGATTTCAATGCAGTGATAGTATTGAGACCTCAAGAAAAGCTTTGATTGCATTCGAAAAGTCGTGTAGCCCCAAAGCAAGTGGAGGTATGAATTTTCTTGACATGCATGGAACAAGGTTGCTATTGGTAAACTACTATGAAATTTATGCCAGAAAAAAGACAAGTCATGAATTGCTTGGATTCATTAGCTATTATGGGCAAAATGATGTATGGAACATACAAGCTAAACAAGCTTCCTGGGTGGTACAAAGAATTTTTGAAAGTTGCTAAACATGTACAATAGGTTAGTTATACTAAGACATGTGTAAGAGGCATGAAAAAGTACTTTATTGACAGAAAAAGGTAAAATGGAGAGGGTAGATTGAAGATTACTGGTATGGACAAACATTGAAGCTCCTAAATGATTGTAATTAAAGATAGATCAACTAAATGAAATTTGATCAAGTCCCTTACTTGTCCTTTATGTCAGCAGGAGAATGAGGATCTTGATCGCCTATTCTATTCGTGTACATATGCTCCAGAGGTCTAAACTAGTGTATCAACTTAGCAAGGATTAGTAGAGACACTATGAACTGGACATATGAGGTTCAATGAGCAATCAAGTTTATGAATGGCAAAAATAGTACAACACTCGTGTATAAATTGACACTGGCTAACACAATTTATTGTTTATGATTAGAGCGCTATAACAGAATCTTCCAGCAGAAGCAGCAACCAGCAAGTTCACTTATCGAACACATTATTCAGAAAATTCACGGTAGAGACAGTAAATATTCTCGAATAAATGCTCGAATGCATGATTTGAAAATATATCCATAAGATGTAGCTAGATTAGTTATAATTGTCAAGCTTAGCAAGAATGAAGCTTATGTCCATACTAGTTGATTTTTTCTTGACTTATAACGTTTACTTGATAAATAAAATTTACTTACCAAAAATAATAATATATTATGTTATTTATTTATTTATGATGGAGGTGGAAAAGAGAAGAAATAAAGAGTAAAGGGAGTCAATGATTTGGTCCCATCAATTCCAAATAACAGCATTGAGTACTAGTCTCCTTATACTAACTTTAAGCCCAGAAATTCTTTTTCATTGTTTTCTCTATGAATGAAGAACTAATATTTTTTCTCTAAACCCTAACAAGATTTTGGTCGATTATGGCTATGGAAGAATCGGCAATTGCCGTAGATTTACTCACCGATTCATCGGCTACATCTCCACCGTCTGATCACACCGATTCTTGTTCTTCACCGTCTGATCTCCCTTCCCCCACCAGACTTAACGCGTTGGCGCCGGCATTCGTTCCGCGAAGCTCATCGTCATCGGCGTCGATTTCTCCTACGCCGTCTCTGACAGATTTGAATCAGGCTGGTTTTCATCCAGTTCGGAACCATTATGTATATCCTCCTCAGTTGCAGGTTCAGTATCCATCACCGTATTATGGCGGTGGTGTACAAGAGGTTGGTGGTGGTGGTGCAGCTGATTTAGATCATTCTAGTGCTAGTAAACGTGGAGGGTTAACTGATGAAGCTGCTCTAAAGATTGTTAATCAAGTAAGCATAAAGTTTTATGTATATATTACTCTGATTCTTACTCTTGATGCTTAATCTCTAGTTTAGGAGAAAACTGGATTTGTTCTAAAAGATGAATTATTGAGTATTGGAATGTAGCCGCCTAGATGTAGTGGAGTGGTAGTAGTAGTAGTTCTTGCTGTATTGAGTATTTGTGATCAGTCTTCGCACACTTGACTAATTCCACTTGATACTTGCCACCACTCATGAGCAACTGATGAGATGTGAAGAAATCACTTAGTGTTTTTATCTCTGCTGGAATTTGAACTTGAGACCTCATGGTTCTTATTCTACCTCATTGATCACTAGGCCACACCCTTGGGTGCCCTGTATTGTTTCTTATGCTGTGTTTGTTTCTTTCGATTTTTGGTTCTATGCAAATGGTAAATTGAAATTTGGGTGTGTGTTTAGAGTTGCATATATAGTGTGGATTTTATGTATGATTGAGTAGAAGTGTGCATTACTGATTTATTTCTTCATAATTCCGTTGAGCTTATAGTACTAGCTGTAAGTAGATAACAAACTGATGCTGCGATGTACATTCTTAACTTACCGAACTCTTTTGAAGCTCCAAGATAGTGCTGCTAGAGTTTAGAAAAGTTTCTAAGTGTGTGTTAAATTGTATAAGAGTAAGACACGGTGTGTTATTTCTTTGTGTATTATACTAATTCCGATGTGTTTCCGTTGTCTGTAGGTGGAGTTCTATTTCAGTGATTTAAATTTGGCAACAACTGATCATTTAATAAAGCATATGCTCAAGGATCAGGAAGGTTACGGTAAGTTGTCCTTTAGCCATTGTTTTGGTCGGTGAAAGGCGACAAAATGCGATAAGGGCAGCACTTCATTAATACAAAATAATTATAATAATTAATTGCATATATAAATAATCAAATCTCAATAGCAACAACAAATTAGCAAATATTTCAATTTAAAAATTGAAAATAGATAGTACATACTAAAAGTCTAGATCTTGAATGAGAAAAACAGAATAAAAGTCAAAACAATGAGAAAACATATAGAGGTAAATGTAACTCTGAAGTCTGAAGAAGGAGAAGGAAAAAGAAGCAAAGGTAGAAGAAAAGAAGAAACATGTATTGGTTGGACCTTGGAGTCGTCGGAAAAGTCTGGCTGGCCGCCGGAGAAGTCTAGTTGGGTCGACTAGTTGGTGTCGCAGTCGCAGTCTAAGAGTGCAGCTGTGCAAATTGGAAAGAAAACCCTAAAATAATTTTAACTTTTAAAACCCTAAATTGGTAGTTTTTTTTTAAAGAAAATACACGCCTCTTGCCTTTGTCGCCTTTTGAAGATCGCCTTGCCACAAAGCTAATAGGCGATGAAGGGTCGCCTCGCCTCTCGCCATTGGCGACGAGGCGATCATCTTTCACAACGCTGCCTTGAACCTTGACTTTGTGTGATTAAGGGTGGGGTGGGTGGGTGGGTGGGGGTAAGGTCCTTAGCCTTTGTGCTTCGAGTTTCTCCTTGCTAATTTTTGTTTTATAGATATTTGAAGTATTTGTTTCTGATGAGATCTTTCTTAAGACAACCTGGACTTCTTTTCTTTGCTACAGTACCAATATCTGTGGTTGCGTTGTTCAAGAAGATTAAAGCTCTTATACGTAATCATGCACAGCTTGCTCAAGTTCTGCGGAGCTCTACAAAGCTGGTGAGTTTTTCCTTTTCACCTTCCACCCCTTTCCCACCCAAAATTAATCTCGCTGCCTATGTTAAGTATTTTTCTTTTGCTAATCACAACCTTCTACCATGTAAGTTCCAGCATAATTTCTCTCAAACACATAGCTCTTCGTTAATTTACTCATTTTAATGTATTTTGTTATTTGCTTTTTGTCCTCCTAGGTTGTTAGTGAAGATGGAATGAAGGTTAAACGCAAAATTCCTTTGACCGAAACCGACTTGGAAGAATTGCAAGTAGGTCTCTTTTTGTTTCTAGCTGTGCTGATTTACAACAAACAAAGTTCGATGGAACATTTATTTCCATCTAGTAGTTGATATCAGATATTTATCAGTATTTTGTTGTTCTGGTTCCTGTTTGTCATTTTTAGTCTCGAATAGTGATTGCTGAAAATTTGCCTGAGGATCATTGCCATCAGAATCTCATGAAGATTTTCTCAGCAGTTGGAAGGTAGAATACCTTTTATGGTCTATATGTTCAGAAGATATGCTTAACATAAAATATCATCAGCCTTTCTAAAACTCTTGCTTACTGCATCAGCGTTAAAATGATACGCACCTGCTTACCTCAGTCTTCCAATGGTGGGGCATCTTCAGGATCTAGAACAGCAAAGTCAGATAGTACGCTTCACAGCAACAAGGTAGGCATCAGATGGTGTGATTTACTTGCTGATAGTGCAATATAGTAGTTCATTCATCCGTGTGAAATCTTGAACTCGATGCCTTTGCCCAACTACAGCCAGAATTAACTTAAGAAATGGTTAATGTCATGTTCGAGTTGTTTACAATCTGTTTTTGGTAAATAAAGCTCGACTTTACTACCAATGCGAGTATACAAAGAACAATAACTGGAATCAATTGGTACTGCTACATAGTTCTGTAGTCTTGCATATAAAATAACAAAGGGTCTATATTTGTACCTGGTATAAAGGTATTCCTTTTCTAGAATCTGAATTGAATATCTGAATGCAGTTGCACACATTTGTGGAATACGAAACCGCCGAATTGGCCGAGAGGGCGGTAAGTTAATATAATGTTGTTTCTAGTAACATTTTCAATATCTCCGTCTCTGGCATCCTATAATTTCTTTTGTGATCTTATGTAACAGGTTGTAGAATTAAATGATGATAACTGGAGAAATGCTCTGAAAGTCCGGTTACTTCTCAGAAGCTCAGTGAGTCTTGAACAGTCTTTCCCTTCTCTTTTTAAGGAGCATATTATTCTGTTTTAGTGAAAGAAGAATGAGAATTCAGAACTGATGATTAATGTTACTGGCATCATTTAGATACTCAAGACTACATATTTGTAGTCCCAAGTTTGTTCTGAGTGCACCGAGATTTGTTTGTCAATTATGCATCTAAATAAATTGATTGTTCTGAAGCATTTGAAGGAAAAGAAATAGATCGACAAGGAAACTTTGAATTTTTAAGTCATATCTTATTATGTTATTCATTGTTTCCAATCCATCCCTTGCCTTTCCATTCAGAAGCAGTCATTGCTGAAGAATTTCTATGGTTGGATACCGGAATCTCCCTTGGCAGTATTAGGTGTAGCTTTTGGGCTTTACCTGTTACCAGATCCAGTGGATCTTACCCAATTTTTTCACTTACTAAAAGAAATAATTTCTTGACTAATGTTCCAGTTGTGAGATAAGTTCAAATTAAGCCTTCTTGCCATAAATAAATATTACTGGATGTATTTGATTTTCATTTTTTATTACTATCATGTATGTAAGGATTTTGGTTAAACTCACAGGAAAAATCTGGTCAAGCTCAAGGGAAAAAAGCTGGTCATGAAAGTGAAAACTTCAAGGGGGATGATGGTTCTGCATTAGAGGTCAACGAGAAGCTTAATGAAGAGTCAAGCCACCATATTGATGCTAAATCCAATGAGCTTGCAGTAAGTGAATCTCCTTTTATTCCTAGAACATGGTGACGTATCCAGTTAGTATTTAGTAACTGCACCACATAATCCTGCAGAGACTAGTTTTTAACAAGTATTATCATTTTTATTTTACATCTACAGGAGGAGCATGGCAGTGATGGGCAGAGGCGTGGTCGTGGTCAGGGTCGGGGTCGGGGTAAGGGACAGGGTCAGAGACGTGGACGTCCTCAATCTCATCAAAATAATCGTGGAGGTCATCTAGGAGCTCCCATATCAAACGTGAATCGTGGAAGCAATGTGCAAAATGCCCTCTCAAATATCAATCGTGCTGGTGTAGGGCAGCCTGTTCTTGAGCAGTCAGCAGCACCCAAGCAATCTTCTGTACCTCGTATGCCAGATGGCACTAAGGGATTCTCCATGGGCCGAGGCAAATCGATGGCTATTATAACTATGTGATAACTTCCTACTTACCTGTAATTGGTGTGGATGAGAGGGGATATATCTTGTTCGTGTGATGAAATATGCTATGGTTGATTTGGCCGTTTGAGTTACTAAATCAAATGAACCTTGTAAGAAAGCTGCACCAGAGATGTTTGGATGTAAAAATGCAAACAGTACAGGATTAACAAAAGGCTTATATAGAAAGAGTTGAGAATTATACAGCTCTAATTTTCTCCAGCTTTAACTCTTTGTATGATACATTAGACACTAGTCAATCAGGCAAATGGCAATATACGTTGCTTCTTTAGGCCCTTTTTTTGGGTACATTTTTAGGCCTGTGTAAAAATAAATGAGGCATATTGCACTATAGCACTGGTGCTACTTGTCAAGTGAGAGTATGTGGCCTAATCACCTTGCTCTTATAGAAAGAAAATATTGGCACCCAAATCAAGCCAAACAATTTGAAGACCACCCACCATAATGCATATGTGCATTAATAAATGAGCCCAAGTGTAAAAATATAGAGCTAAAAATACAAATTTCCCTAGTTTAGGTCTTGATTATGTGCCCTCATTGGAAATTGACTTTCATATCATTTTTTCTTTGCCACTTGCATGTATCTAGTGCTCTTAGATACGTGCATCTAGGATGCATAAGCATCAAATTAGGTGTAATACATTATATCCAAAAGTGGTTCGCATGTATACGGAATACACAGATTCTCTCGCTCGCCTCTCTCCCTATGTATCTGCTATCAAGGATACATATATCTAGTCTAGTATAAAAAATGCACTAATACATTCGGCATGTATCCATGCAGAGAGAGAGCAGAAAAAGAGGGAAAGAAGAAAGATTGGAGAGAGCGGGAGAAAGAAGGAGAGAGCGAGGGGATGGTGTATCTGACTTAAAATCTGATATGAAATTATTAATTAGTGAGACATGTAATAGTTTTAAAATAGAGAAGACTAGTATATATATGATAGAAATTGGGTAGTTTTTTCATACATATTAGCTTTAATTTTGAGCCATCATTTAACTCATATCCTTTTTTTGGGGGAAAGACACTCATTTGGGAACAATTTTGACATACTTAACTGGAATTAAAATTCATTTTGACTTAAGATTTTTTTATCTGAATAATGACCTTGTTAAGGCAAAATATTAAACATTTTTGTCTAAGTTTGGTATGACTTGTCAAGGTCAATTTAGAACCTTCTCTACTGAAGTTATTAACTTGATAAAGTCATATTTCATATCTTTTTAACTGAAATGACCCTCAGTTTTTAAGAAAATTGTTTGTCTATGAATTTCAAGTGTATTATCTCGTTTGGTCTTTCTCAAAAAGCATTGTCCCTTTTGACCATTTTACTGTTTAAAAAATAGCTCTTCGGACTCAACTTTATTCTATCCGCTATATATTTTTCTAACTCTTAATTAATTACAATTATATATATAGCAAGAGAAGCAAGTTAATATTAGAGATCATCATTTGGTTTCAAAAATTGGATAGCCACATAAACCGTAAAATGATTAAATCTGCTGGAACACAACTACTTCTGATTTTAGTAATTTTCTTAGGGAAATGATTTTCTAAGGGAGGGATATTTGGAAATTAGCTCAAGTAAAAAGTAAACTCCACTTTGCATTAATTTTAATTTGATGAGTCATCCATATTCACTACTAATACCTTCATAATTAAGGGGTTGTTTGGTCGCAAGATAAGCTATGTTGATATTATTTCTTATTATATATTTGATTTATATTTTATTATATTAGAAATAAGGTATTAATTAATTTTAAAATTATTTTATCCTATCATTTATATTAAAATAGTAAGATTATTATCCCATATAAAAAGTAAAACAAAATAATTACATATAATATTTCAACTCATGAAATATTCTTATTTATTCCCTCTTGCGTACTTATGCAAGCATTAATAGAGAAGATTTCTTCTCATAACATATGACCATACTATAAGAAGTGCAATGCATTTCACTCTATAACATTTATAGTTTCTTTGGGGAGAGCTAGGTGTAATGAATATGGCTCATGATACATTCAAAATTGTACCACAATAGACAAAATTATAAATCCAAATTTTAAAGGTACGAATTAAAAATGCAACAACAAAAAAGACAATCAAATATTCAAACAAGTGAAGACTGCATGCCAACTCCAAATCAAAAGGTACAACTACTAGTTTGTAGTTTAATTAACTCTTACTAAGCTCTCCCTCTATACCACGTGTCAAATATTTTTCTAAAAAAGATATTTACGATCTCTTTTTTGTGAGAATTTGGGATTGTATGTAAATTGTTTTAATAGATATGACAAATTTATAATTTCAACCCTAACTAACCGTAGTGATGAATTTAGAATTTTTAGAATATGGGTGCTCCATTAATAAATCAGAAGGAAAACACATGTATTTAATGAAAATTGATTCATAGTCCTCTAGGTAAATAACTCAATCTTCAATCTTCAACCTTTAACCAATCAAACTATTTAGTCTTCTTGTAGCATGAATGCCAACAGATAATATAATACTAATTTTAGAAGAAATGTTTAGATATACAAAATGAACACGTCAAATACACCTTGTTATGCCGTAATTTTACTATCTTTAGAATAATCACCTTTTGAAATGTTCTAAGTATAAAATATTTTGAAAAAAATACTTAGAAAGAGTCCCCACTTAATTTTTTAAAGAAATTAAGAAAACTTAATTTAAAAAGATTTTAACAGATTAAATCTTTATAAATTTAGAGAAAATGGGTAAGAGGTTCTCATTTACACTTCAAAAAGGTTTTTAAGGCATTTGAAGTGTCCGTTAACTAGCGGTTATCCTACGACTTGACTAAAATACTTATTGACTATTTTTTAAGAAAAAATGATTTAAAAAAAAATTACATTAACTTTGAGAAAATAATTAAATAAAGGACACATTTCATTTTATTATTTAAAAAGAAAGGGTCCTAAATTGGAACATTGAATTAAATTACAAGTGATTAGAATTTTAACAAAACTAGATTAATTAGAAATTATTCGAATCATTTTAGAAAATAATAATTTGAACTTAAACCATTTTAAATTGGTTGGAGAGTAAATTGGGTTAAATTTTTTAGAAAATGACTAAGTAAGGAAAGGAAAACGTTTTAATTATTTTTAAGTTTATTTGAGAAAATTCTCTAACTTAAATAATTTTAAAAATGAATAAAATATGATTAAGTGAAGAAGCACCAAAGAACATTTTCCTTTTCTTTTTTTTTGAACAAAAAGATTCAACTTACTTAAAGTGATAAAATTTGACCAACAACTTGCTTGATAAAATAAATCGACACAAAAAAAAATGTATTGAAAATGAACCAACACGAAGAAAATAATTCGTCTTTTGGGGAATCTAATTAAGTTAATTAACAATTCTAAAGTTAGAGTTAATAAACAATAAACAATAAATAATCACAATTAAATAATTTAAGAGTAAGGGAGAGATTGAATTTGGGCCTTTCTTGGGCCAAATTCACTGCAATTAATTAGCTTTAATCCAATTTCTGTTTTGTATACACAAACTGTATACCGGTGTATACACAAACTGTATACCGGTGTATATCAGTGTGTTTATCGGCTCTTTTCATGCATTTCTCACTTCCGAACACATGTATTTCGCTTTCCGAGACCCATACTTCATTATGATTGACTCGATAATGGAGATCCCAACTCTAAATGCAAGGGAGGAGTCCGTATGGACTCATACGGGAGCGTTTTGTGTAGGAAAAGAAGACAAGGATTAGTATGGATTTGAATTAATGTTATTATTAAAAAAAATGACATAACTCATTCAAAGCTTTCATAATCAACTACAAGTAGTAAAAGGAAGATGCATAACAATATTAATGCTTTCCGCCTAGTATATCCACAAGAATTTATTCACAAATTATTAGAATGCCTAAACCCATATGGGATTATAAGAAACAGTAGATGACAAAAAATAAGAAATGAATTAATACTAAATGCTAAAGACAAGGACATTATGAATACATATGAGCAATTATGTGACAAAGACAGTAACCAAAATCGACCAATCAGAACTACATTTAGGCAAGATTCTTACTATCTAAATACAGAGACGACAAATGGATATATATATATATATATATATACCATCATTTTTTTTAAAAATTGTTTTAAGAGGAAAAACTTATCAGTGCTAAATAGACTCTTATTCCAGTTTGACATACAAGACTAATATTTTTATTTTTTTTATTTAAGTGAAAGATGACAAAGGCTACAACATCATCTTTGTTAGGATAATAACCACGCCACCTAGGTGATTCATTGATAATTCCGATAGGTGATAAAATGAGCACAAAATATTCTCAACAGTGCCTACGTTAGCCTAAGGGACATGCTTCTTCAAAATAAACTCATGAACAAAAAAAAAAGGGAAATAGAAAAGGCAAGCACATTCATGAACTCGGGCGGAAAACGACTCATCAAAACAGATCATAATCAGCAGAAACAAACCAGTAACTAAACTTACATTGAAGTCTAGTTCGAGACTCATTAAAAAAGAACAACTATATTACCAAAGACACAAGATGGAGAGAGATTACAATTAGAGCAAATCGAAGCTAAAATACTACAAAGTGAAGGCTAAAGTAAGAACAATAACCATCTTCCATCGAAACAAACTAAAACTACAAAATAGGAACTCGACTCCAACCAGAGAGGCAACCAAACTAAGCTCAGAATGGCAAAAAATCTTTAGCTCGACAATAAGACAAAGCCGCAAAATCGTCCAAGAACATACATATCACATTAATATCACCAAACAACTAGTATTTAATAATAAACAACCACAAAATCAAGATCATCCGATATCGGAAACATCACATCGAAATAGGAAAGAGATGAAGATAACGCTATCGAAAGAGGAGCGTTACCCTTCTCCGGGCAGCGACTGGGACTATGACTAGCTTGGAGGGCAGCGATTCTTCCCTTACACAAATCGAATACCAACAACAAAACGAGGACCTTTGGGAGAATCTGAACCTTTTTTTTTTAAAATTTAAGATTAGAGAATCAAATATACCAGATCTCTCGAGTGTATAATGACTATTGCTTTAGAACTAAACTCAAAAACCTCTCCCCATTCACTTGAGTGTAGAGGGTTATTTATAGGGAAAAATGGAGTGATTTAGGGGGGAAATCCATTGGAAAAATTCAAACAAAAATTTGAATTTTCTTTCCTCCTTTCCAAGACCAACAGTGAAAGAGATTTGAAGATCCCTGAAAATGGGGAAAAGGGAACAATGACTTGATGGATTAGATTGCTATGGTTATGGGTTTGCAGATGGGTTACGTACCAATTTCTTCGCAAAGAAGAAAAAGCGTGCGATTCTGGGTTTCTTTCTTTGACTTTTTTTGCGAAGAAGATGTAGGGGTGGGGTCGGGTATGGCTATTGTTTGCTGGTTTTTTTGGGTTTGGCAGCGTGAAGAAGAAACACGCGCAAGAGTCGTTTGGCACTACTGTTGTACGTTGGGTATTTGGTGTTGCTGTTGTATGTTTGCTGATGGGTTGGGCTGGGTATTTGGTGGGGTCGGGTATGGCTATTGTTTGCTGGTTTTTTTGGGTTTGGCAGCGTGAAGAAGAAACACGCGCAAGAGTCGTTTGGCACTACTGTTGTACGTTGGGTATTTGGTGTTGCTGTTGTATGTTTGCTGATGGGTTGGGCTGGGTATTTGGTGGGGTCGGGTATGGCTATTGTTTGCTGGTTTTTTTGGGTTTGGCAGCGTGAAGAAGAAACACGCGCAAGAGTCGTTTGGCACTACTGTTGTACGTTGGGTATTTGGTGTTGCTGTTGTATGTTTGCTGATGGGTTGGGCTGGGTATTTGGTGGGGTCGGGTATGGCTATTGTTTGCTGGTTTTTTTGGGTTTGGCAGCGTGAAGAAGAAACACGCGCAAGAGTCGTTTGGCACTACTGTTGTACGTTGGGTATTTGGTGTTGCTGTTGTATGTTTGCTGATGGGTTGGGCTGGGTAT